>CAJNJA010006757.1:6437-16661 GCA_905231915.1 Symbiodinium necroappetens
CCCTAAATAGTAGGATCCTGATTCTAAGGACCCCAAAATACGGTACCCTAATTTTCGGAAAGTCCCATCGCGCAAGATTTCATCGCTCTCTCGCCTCAGGCCCTTGAGTCTACCCATAGGCTCCTTAGCAGTTCCTTTTTGGGAGTATACCTTATAGGGTTCTAAATATGGATCCTTTTTGGGATTACCTCATAGGGTTTTAAATATGGTTCCTTTTTGGGAGTATACCTTATAGGGTTCTAACTATGAAGCCTAAAAAGGAACTACTTAGGAGCCTGTGGGTAGAGAGTGAGTTTAGGATCCCAAGGATCTGTGGACAGCCTTGTGGCGACCACATGAGCCCCTTAGATCTCCAAGCCTGAAACCCTGAAAGCCTGTTCTCTCAGCCACAACTCCTGTATACCCGAAACCCTCAACCCAGACCCCAAACTGTAAACGCGTTCTTGCCCTAAACCGCCTCGGCTGTACATGCGAGGTACATACGGCATTGCGCCGTGTGCAGTTACTGCCTCAGCGTTCGCAAAGACCTGGCACCATCTTGGCATGACGGGTTCAGGGCTTAGAGGACTTCCCCGAAGTTCGGCAAAAAAAGGGCCCAACACCTATAAAAGGTGCTATTTCTACATGCTTATAAGGTCCAGATATAGGGTTTGAGGGGGTAAATCGAGTCTACGAGTTGTGTTCAGCGTAAAGCTCTAAAGTAATTTTTAAGGGCCGCAACAACTAGAAAAGGGTTTCTGTATAAAGGCTTCGAGAAGGGTTGCTATAACAGTTCCATACTTTTCGATGCATAATCATCATAGAATAAGGGCTTGGGTGCGTAATGGCAAACTTGTTGACATAGAGGGTGGTTCCGACCAAGTATAGAAGGCTTCGAAGCGTTGAGCTCCCGAGGCAACCATCAACGCTACACATCCGGGCAACCTGCTACACACCACGAAGACTGAAACCATGCCGAATGCCCTTGGCGGAGCAAGGACTAGTGACTAGATGCATGCAAAACACTGTCAAAAACACGACACAGAACTACAGGAATTACAGGAACACCATAAAATAAAGCTTTCCAGCCTCCTACAAGACCGAAGCAGGTACTCCGTAAGCGCAAAGCCCTTATACGCGCATCAACCGGGAAAGCCACACCCCAAAACGCCAAAACCCTCGCCCCTCAATCCGATTTCAGGTTACACGTATGTATGTACGTATGTATGTATGTATGTATGTATGTATGTACGTGTACATATATATATATATGTACATAATATGTCACACACATACATATATATATAGATAGATAGATAGATAGATAGATAGATAGACAGATAGATAGATAGATAGATAGGGCTTGGACCCCCTGTAAAGCCCGAACCATATGCACAGCTGACCCCGACCTTGCCTCGTAGGTCATGAACTTGCAAGGGTTGTCGACATGACCTGGGCTACCAGTGAACTTTCCGATCGGCTATGAGTGGTCCTACGGTTGATGATATATATATATATATATCCTGCATTACCCATGAAAAGGAATATACCATAATTCCCATAGTTTAGGGTCCTTAAGCTAATGCAATCAACCGTAAACCCTGAACCCTGTCTATGGTTTCGTGTAGTGTTACAGCTTCGGGGGCTTCTGTTTTTCAACGTTCGGGCCGATGCTTGCAGATGGTGCCTCACTCAGGCTTTTCCGGGCTTGCAACAGCACCCTAAACCCCTAAACCCCTGACCTCAGTACCTCTGAGCAGTGCCTTCTAGAATCCCGTGGTCTAGATGTAATTTCTCGGGAGCCCTAAGCTTCCCAACTGTCAGTTGCAGGATCCCAATGCCTAGGGCCCTAGATCGTCCATGAATGCTAGAACGCGTTAGAAGTTTTGTTACATAGATCGGAACCGGAGAACCGGAGATCTCGAGCGCATCTCGAGGTTACATGCGAAAAGCCTTGCTTAAAAGCTTGGTCCAAGATTGGTAGAAATTCCATCCAGAGGTTGCATGAAGTTATCACCAACAAGACCCGAGGGTATTGAAATGAGGCGTAATTACGGCGCAAGTTTACGGCTTCAAGCCCCCTGAACCGCTTCAAGAAATGCGAAGCAACAGCTTCAAGCTGAACCGCTTCAAGAAATGCGAAGCAAGTCACGAAGGAAGTCGAAACGTAGGCAGCCGTCCTCCTGACGCGAGCCTTGCCGGGTCTAGGGTGAAGAACCCGTGCCTGTTTTGGACGGCAAGACCATCAAGTGACAACTAGCCATCGAACCTACCCCTCACTTCAGAATCATCACAAACCCCACCCGCCCCGTGTTCAGAAGATCACTATGTAGCACAAGGCTGTCTCCTAGCTCGATTTGGCTGCATTCGGTGTGTAAATCAGTGAAACGGGATTGAACTCAAAAAGCCGCCGCTCTTGCGCTTCTTGTGGGGGGCTTTTGGCCATGATGCCATCGTGTCACCAGAGAAGTATTGCCTGTGTCGGGACCACAAGCAATCGTTTCTGCAGATCTGCAGGTTGGCGTGATAGGCCCCAAACTGCCGGAGGGAAGGCCTAACCGTCGGAAGTCTTTCTATCGATCGAGTGCGCAAGACGACCACGAAGGAGATGCAAAAACTGCGCTGGTTCGATCCTGAACTTCTGGCCCTTGATGGTACACTTTCTCTTTAGAAAGTCTCCGTCTTCCAGCTCGATCTTTCTTTCCTCGTTCTCCACGGGAAATCCACCAAGACGCCTCCACCCGGGGTGCAGAAAAGGGCAATCGAAACACGCAATATGACCAACATGCTGCGCTTTTTCTTCTTCTTCTTCCTCTTCCTCTTCTTCTTCCTTGTCATTCTGCTTGCAGAAACCTTGATGGCTAGTGGATCCTCTTGATTTTGAATCTCCGCCTCCAGCTGGACTTCGGTAGCCTTCTCAAACAGGTCATCACTGTGCTGCGGCAGCAGGGCTGACCCGCGGCATACTCATCACGTTTGCAGAAGAAAGTATTGACGGCCCACAGCAAGAGACCTTCCGTGAAGGTCTAATGAGTCTAATGAGGGTCCACTGCGAGGAGCAATGCACACGCTCCGAGCCGAACAGAGATATCTCGCCCACGCCTATCTAAGAACACTTGTTGAAATTTGTCAGAGTGCTTCTTCCTCACCTCACAGCCATCGCTTTTGGAGAGTTGCATCGCATCTTCCTCGTTGACTCGTCGCCAGTCTTCGGGCACAGCCAAGTGTGTCAGGAACAACGTATAGAAGTCATGTCTGCTTGAGTTGAGGCACAAGCTTCACTTTCCGGTCGCGGAACCTTCCACTTTGAAATGTCTGCCACTCTCTTAAGGTGGTGCAGAGTGATGTTGAGGGCAGCCCTGGCGGAGCGTACCCAACCTGATCGGTGCGGGGCGTGTGCCTTGGTGCAGATAACATCGTGCAAGAGTTCTCGTATGGTCCGATTTCGCCTCTCATACGTCCCCTTAATGACCATCCGACCGGCTGATGTCGACCTTTTTTCCTTACTTGGGACATGAGTGATCACAGCTGGCTCCACATCACAATGCGCGCCATTCTGCGCAAGGCGACTAGGTGTAAAGGAAAAAAAACGCCATCATGGTGTGGCCTGCTGTTGCTGGAAGAGTTGTGCTCGCACGCCAAGTCTGACATGATGGTGAAAGCAGGAAGGGCCTTGCATGTCTGAGAGCTTTCCGAGCCGGGCGTTGGCCAATGCCGGGCGAGGATGCAGGGCAGCATCTTCGAACTGCCGAGGATAGGACACCCCCATAAACCCCCAACCCTCTAGCTTAAACGCCTCTAACTTAAAGCCTTTAAGAGTCTCATGCCACCCTGCCAGCATTTGACACAGAAGCCTTCCGAGAGGATGTAGGATTCTCACGGCTCAGACTAAGATCTTGGCGCTCACGCGAAGCATCAACGAAGGAGAGCAGTTTGGGTTGTGAGTCAGCTGGGATTCCTTTCACCTGAATCCCTGACCAAACACCGAGCTTGAACAACCTTTTGATTCGCTATGTTTCTTGCCAAGCTTGAGGCGCAACATTGCGAACAGTAAGAATGTATTTGATGGTTCACTGTCTGCAAACTCACTCGCACTTTGAAGACTTCTTGAAAGCTGCATCGCGAAAGGCCAAGCACTTCGAGCAATCGCTTTCGCAACACGACCTGCCCTAAACCCGAAACTTTCCGAATCTGGCCCTGACCTTTAATCTGATGCACAAATGAGGACCAGCCACATATGGGTCCTGGAGTTACGGCATACCAAGAACTCTGGGTATGACATTTCAGCAAAGGCCTCTCCTTGGTATTTCCTTATTGAGAAGGCCGAGCTCCTCCAATGTGAAATGATACCATCACAGTTCAATGTAATGACTACACCCAATATACTCTGATTTCTGAGCAAGCGACCTAGCTGAGCCGTTGTATGCCAGTAATGACAGCAGGCAGACATGACGGGAGTCAAGCGCTATGTATATAATGCAAAGTTAAGACACGAAATATTGCGGACAACTCCACCGATGGAAACATAGAACAATCTTAGCACAACATGTCCAAGGCCAGGTGTGTCCTTGATATGTCCCTTTTATATAAACCGTTGCTGTATCTCATACTACAGGGAGACAGGACGTTTCTCATAGAAAGATGCAAGTATATGAAGAAGCTGTTGCAAAAAGTATTACGCCATAAACCCATCATGCCATCCGTATCAGAAGGGAGCACTTCCTATTTTTCTCCATTGTAGTTTTCTTTTGTTTGACCTATTTAAGAATTCGGATCCCATAAGGTAACCCCAAAAAGGAACTACAATGGAGACGATTAGTTTGTAACAGCTGAAAAAAGGTTTTGCAACAGCTTCCACCTGCCTTCCGCATCTGCTTTCATCACCTTTTCGACTCGGGGCTTAAGCTTAGGGTTCCGGGTTTAGGGTTTAGAAAACGATGTATGCTTCAATTTCTTCTCTGGGTGTTGGGCTTAGGTCTTAGGGAGTAGGGTTTGGTTTAGGGTCGAGGTTTCAGGGCCGCTAAAACCAAAAACCCTAAACCCTAACCCCTAAACCCTTAACCCAAAAACCCAAACCCTAAACCGCTTCAGGTTCTAGGACTTAGGACCTATAGGACTACGAGCTGTAGTAAGTAGTGCTTGAAACTCACAGATGGCACGGTTGAGGGCTTTGGTGCTCTTCGAAGGCTTCGGCTGCCTTTTTTCACATGACACCGTGATCCGAAGACAGCGACTACTCGACTTTCGAGCTTAGGCTTTCGGGCTTTAATGCAGATGTCAATAAAGCAGGATGTCACCATCTCATCCCACCTCTTCAAGAACAGTATCCAGCATGAGGTGCCCTTATAATTACTCAAGATCAACCTGCACTTGACAAAGCCTTTGCAACACAGAACCCTTGAATTTCAGAGCATGGGCACACACACACACACTGCGAGCTATTCAACACACACACACACAAGCAAACGCATACGCCACACACCCACCAACCCTAAACTTCTCTCAACCGTGCGAGGAGGGGCCTGGATGAACTCGTCCACATGTTCGGGCTTAATCTCCACCTGGCACGGGGGATCGCTTTAGGGTCCAGTGATCCAATCCTGTGGTCAACCGCAAAAAAAAGGCCCCAAGCATGAGGTTTAGGGTTTAGGGGTTTAGGATTTAAGGTAGGATTAGAATGGGGTTGTGGGTATCACATGCTACAGTATACTTACAATGAGGAACCTGCAGCCAACCGAAGACTTCTGCAAGCCCGCGCACCTAGACCCAGGCATGTGTTCCGCAGTCTACAGAGCACGGGCCAACAACAAAAAAACAAAGGAGCAAAAGCCTAGCACTAAAATCCCCAAAACCAACACTCAACACAAAAAAAGGCGCCTGCAACATCACAGCCACGGGAGGGATTCGAACGAGGTGAAGCGAAATCTGCGGAGAAAAACTCCGCTCGATCCTTGAGACGCTCTAGGGTCTCTTGTGCGGGTTTAGGGCTCAAAGGGCTTCAGATGGCATAGGGTTCACTTAGGACTTAGAGGGCTTATGGTCTGAGCCATTTAGAGCACATAGCGGCTTTCGGCTTTATGGTTTAGGGTCTTAAGGTCAGCAGTAGCAACCAGGGTCCACCGCTTCTGCCGGGTGAGGCTTTAGCCACGTTTTCTCGGGATCTTGGAGCAGGGTTTAGGATAGGGACAAAAGGCTTGGGAATCAACTAAGGCTGGTTCCCTCTATCCAACAAGAACCCAGAAGTCTACCTTGGGCGTAGGGTTCAGGGCTCCTGAATCGAAGCGGAGTTGCTGCAGGTAGTTCGTGCGCACGGCTTTGATCGTACCTGGGTCTCGTCAGCCGTTTCGCGCGGACCTTTAACTTCAACACCCAGTGAAAATCACAGCTTCTGGCGGAGCTTCGTACCTAGCATAGCCATGACAGGAGACCCTAGAACACCCTTTTTACTTCAGAGCCAAGACCCGACCCATGCCGTGAATTCCCTGAACTTTTTTGCCTGAACTTTTTTGAAGTCTAGAATAAGAATTCTCCATCACTCGGGATTTGCACGCGGCTTTCTCTCAGCTCTTGGCCTGCAACCAAAGGGCCTCATCCCGAGCTCCAAACTCTGGGAAGCTTCCCTTTTAAGCAATCGTCCAAGCAGTGTTGCGTGTTGCGCGACTTCGCAAGAACGAAGCGCTTTTTTGATTTGCTTTTGGGCTTAGGGTTGATAGGGTTTTGGGGGCTTTTGTCGTTTAGGGTTTACTTTGCTGGTCGCCCTTTGCTCTTCGTTCTGACTCAGCTACAGTTGCATGCCACCGCTGTCACTCCTACCGGGAAAGCCCTGGAAAAATATGGAAAGCTCCTACATGTCAGAAGGCCAGACTGGCAGCGCTGAATTAAAGGAAACTACAGGTAGGGAGTTTAGGGTATAAAGGGCCTTTTTCGGCTTTTTATCTGGTATATTCTGGACCTTCTGTAAGTCTCCTATAACGGTAACTGTTAACTACCCACCTGGCAATGTCTTAAACTGAAGTTTCAAAGCTACCCTGCACTCCTAAACGGACAGCCTTCGAACAGCCTTGAAAAGACCACAGCAAGTCGTGGCGGAGCTTCGCAGTTCAAGCATGTAGGGTCTAGGGTTGTTGTTAAGCGGCTAAGTTTCGATTTTTGTGGTTTCATTTCTATCTATCCGAAGAATCAAACCCTAAATTGACGCTCCGCAAGATTCCTAAGAAAAGCCTACAAACTCTCATCGCAAACCCGATTTGATGGACAGGGATAGATGGTGACATGTCCAATGTGGTCAAGCATGCTTCTCGCCAACAAACAAGAATACTCACCAGCAGTTCCGCCTGTCCCTACAAACATCTGCTTGAAGTGCGCCGAGCAGCTCCAATGCAAAGTCAGGGGTGGGCTTTGGAATTTGGGGTGCAAGAGTTTGAGCTGCAGGTATAGGCGGTATAGGGTTGAGGATTCCTGAGTTTGGGTTTCCAAGGGCGGAGATCTTAGAACACCGCCTCAACAAATATTGGGTTTGGGCAGTCGCCCTCGGACTACCCAGGTCAGGCACGGGTCTCGGGTGAGTCTATAGGCTATTGTAACTACGATCACTTGAACTGAGTACTACAAATAGTTGTCTTGCGCTAATCCAGTTGCCATCTTGATATTATACTAGTACCATTACCATCATAACTACTGCGAATACTATTCCTGCCCTTGCTGCAGCCGGCGGGCACAGCGCATCTTTCTCCATCCGCGCTCCCACGGTAATCGCCGAGTCGATGGCGTTCCCCAAAGCGGTGATCCATAGCTCGTCTACAGGCTCCTGGTCTGACGACAGAGTTCCCGAAAAGGGCTCTTTGAGGTTCGTAGTTTAGGGATTAGGGTAAGGTTTTAGCATTTAGGAGTTTAGGGTTTAGGGTTTGTTCGCGTTCCGCATCGTCTGTAGGTTTTGTTTTTGCGGAGCTGATTCTACAACTCCAACGGCCTAACGGTCTACAGATGGAGTGTACAGGCAAATCTGCCACAATCGACGCCACAGTTCGAAGCTTCAACCGCTCCGAACAGTCGAAACCAACAGTAACACTGAACAATGCACCAACACGCATACCCACAAAACAAGCAACATGCCAGGCGAAGGTATGTACGACAAAACACTTCCACCTGCAAGACCCCTATAAACCCTAAACCCTACATGGACCCCACATGCTGGGTCTGGTGCAGAGTTCCCCAACTGCAGATTTCCCCCCCCCCCCGGCAGCCGACCAGTTTGGTGTTTAGGGTGTGGGGTTTAGGGTTTGGGGTTTAAGGTTTGGGGTTTAGGGTTTAGGGTTTAGGGGTTTAGGTAGTTCTCTAAATTAGGGTCCCTATTGCAGGTCCCCAATATAGTACGGCACCCTTATAGAAAGGGCCCCCAAAAGGTACTCTACTTTGGAGAAAAACCTAGTTGTAGATGTTATGAGATCCGGCTTGCAGGGTTCGGTGTTTAGGCAAAATTCTTTAGAAGCTCTCGACTCGAAGCGGTTGAATAGCCTTCAACCCTAAGCCAAACTAACAGACCTAACATTGGTAATAAAAAGCATTTGTCAGGGTTCCTCACTTTCCCTGAACCCTTCCGAATAGTTCACGGGGCTTTCCGGTGTCTTTTGCAATTTCAGTGTCGGGTTCGCATGAGTTTACTTGGCGTTCTTCTGGTTGGGCCTTAGGACTTTAACTTTTGGGGTTTCTATATGAACTATAACACGTAGGCGAAAAGTTGAACTTCTAGGAGGGGTTCAGAAGTCAAGGGGCGCGTATGTGGGGACCTGCCCATACAGTGGAAACTTCTGGACAGATTGCATTGATGTTGGTCGCTCCGACCTAAACCCTAAATGCTAGCCCAACTTTTCAACTCGAAGCCTTAAGCCTTAATTCCCTGAGCCCTAAACCCTAAACTCTACTCTAAACCCTAAACCGTCCATTGGAGGAGCTGAGCATGAAGATCCGGCAAGTGTTAGGGTTTGGGGATTTTACGGCTTACAAGGTTAGCGTAGTTTAGGTTCATTTGGTGCCTTAAGGTTTGCGCGTTTAGGGTTCAGGGTTGTAGAGTTTTGGGGTTGGAGTTCTTCTTGATCTGGTTGCCCATGCTGTTGTCTGTTTGGAACTTCCCTCCGTATTTAATGGTGTCGCAATGGTTGCAATGCTGGGGTCCTACCAGTATAATGTAGGGGTCGGAAGAACATTGCTAATCGTATTTCCGGATAGCCCCTGCATAATTAGATGAGATGGTGCCCCCAAGCCCTATTCTGACCATTCAGATCCTGCGTAAAGTTTTTGTTTTCGTTTTTTTGGGTGAGGCTGTAGAATTGAAATTTTGGAAATTGTGTAAATGACAGGTAGGCACGAGAAACTTCGTTCTCGAGGGAAGCCCTAAACACTGAAACCCTAAACCCTAAACGCCGAGACCCTAAACCCCTAAACCCTAAAACCCTAAGCCCTAAAACCCTACATAAACCCTAGACACCGTAAACCCCTAAACCCTAAACCCTGAAACCCTAAACCCTAGACACTGTAAACTCTCAAACAAGATATAGACTCTGGGAGCATAAGCCCGGAAACATAAATCCACAGCCCTTCTACAGGTAACACCCTACCTGGAGCTCTCTAACTTTCTTCTGAAGTCCTAAGCCCGAAGCTTTAAAACGCAGCTGAATGCAGCTCTCCCAACCCTAAACCCCAAAAAACCCAAAACGCCTAAACCCTAAACCCTTTAAAGCAAAACCTTAACTCTTAAACCTAAACCCTTTGAAAAAAGCCTAAACCCTAAACCCTAAACCCTTAACCCTAAACCCTAAACCCTTTTAAAAAGAACCTAAACCCTAAACTGAGGGGCGCCGGCGGGTTTTTGGGCTTCCTCGGCCTGGGAGGAGCTGTGCGAGAGACCACGTTGTCCATTGTAGTTAAAAAAGGGTTTAGGGTTTAGGGCTTAGGGTTTAGGGTTTAGTGCTCAACGCCTCGTAGGACAGCAGCCTGCATCGCAGCCGGCCGCTGCGCAGCCAGCAGCAGTCGTTGCGACCCTAGGGCGATTTGCAGATGTTCCGCTTACCTGTTTAGGAGTGTATACCCTAAATCCTAAAACCCTAAACTCTAAACCCTAAACCCTAAACTCTAAACCCTAAACCCTAAACTCTAAACCCTAAACCCTATATCCTATACCCTAAAGCCCATTTCCTAAACCCTAAACCGTATACCCTCAACACCTAAACCCCAAAAAAACAAGGTCAC
>CAJNJA010006758.1:274-16661 GCA_905231915.1 Symbiodinium necroappetens
CAGACCACCAAAAGGATCTAAAAAATAGATCCCCTAAGGGAGTTCCTATAAAGTACCCTTAGTAGTTTAGGGTCCCAATTTAGGGGATCTATTTTTTAGATCCTTTTGGTGGTCTGGGAAGTACTACACCTCAAACTGCTTGGGAGAATAAGATCCCTGATAGATCAGAAAGTGTACCGTTTTTTTGTGCTTATGACTCCAGCAACCACCGAGTGTCTGCCCTAACCCCAAATCCTACACCCCAAGCCCCAAACCCTCCCCCCTACACCGCAAGCCCTGAACTCTTGACTCCCTAACCCTAAACCACCCAACAAAACCTTAAACCACCAAGGCCCTAAGCTCCGAAGCACCTAAACCCTACACCCCAAGCCCTTAAGCCCTATACCCAAAACCCTAACCCCTAAACCCTTAAACCCTAAACCCCTAAACCCTAAAATCCCTAAACCCTTAAACCCTAAGCCCCAAAACCCTAAACCCAAAACCTTCAACCCTAAACCCCCAAGCCCTTAAGCCCTAACCCTTTCCAGGACAGGGCCATGATGCTGGAGCAGCCCGGGTCTCGGGGAGACTTGGGACCCGGCTCGCGGTGTTTTTTGTTTGTGGTTTTGTGGATTTTAGGGGGGTTACGGATTTGTGGCATGTTGCTTATAATGGGTAATGCAGGATGTATATCATCAACCGTAGTAGTTGCGTTAGCCTTATATAAGCCTCAAATCTAAAGTCCTAAACCCTGCACCCTGCTAGATGACGACCTCTAAAGCGACGTCAGAAGTCTGCGGCATTTTGTGTTTTGAGGGTTAGGGATTTCGGGCTTATGGGGCTCAAAAACGGGAGACTGGGTTCTCCTTAGGGCTCCAGTTACTTAAGCAGTAGGTTACTAACACAATCCCAGAGGGTCCGAGTACCCACATAGTAAGGTTTTAGGTCCCTAAATTCCAAAGGGTCCCAAGTACCTATGTGGTAGAATGTAGGGTTTCTGTATTTGGAACTACCATTATGATTTAGGGAAGCATTCCCCATAGCAGTACTTAGGACCCTTTGGGAATCCATACTCTGCGTGGCTTTTGGATCTTGAAACCCTACTATTTGCGTACTTGGACCCCTACCGTAAGGACGGAATGAAATGACCGCATGACATGACCCTTGAGAGTAGGGGCCACATACCCTTATGGCTATGAACCCCTATATGGTATATGAACCCTAAAACCTTTTAAGGTTCATTTCGTCATATTAAGGTAGGGGTTATTGTATGTTCCTGTAACTGAAGATATTAAAATATACAAGTGTTCAGGCGCTTCACAAAGCTCCAGAAAACCGTGTAGCACCGTTGTAACACCCTGCAAAGATGGATATTCTCCGAGCCTCTCAAGTACTTTTACTTAGTGGCTCAGTAGGAAACCTTCAACTTTTTGGGGCTTTTATATAACCCTACGGGACGAAATACGAGCCCTAAAAGGTTTCAGGGTTCATATACCATATCGGCATTCATAGTATAAGGGTATAGGGCCCCCTACTTTTAAGGCTCATTTCGTCCTGACGGACCCTTTGAAAGGTTAAATTTTTTTTTGGCCCTAAACCCTAAACCCTAAACCGCCTATGGGCTACTCGGCCACTAAGTGTAAAGTTGCGAGGCACACCATGGTCCTCAAAGAGGCCATGATCGCCAAAGCACGAATCCAGGACGAGCTGCGGTGCATGAAGGCAGGTTTCCGTAAAGTATGTAAACAAAAAGTCTTTAGGGTTTAGGGTATAGGGCTTACCCTAATCCCTAAACCCTAAACCGCTTTCCCAGGGTCTCCCACACCCCTGAGGTTTTGTCTATGGGTCGTAAAAACTGGAAGGATCGTTGACATGAGTTCGGGTAAACTCCTTAGTTGAACTCGACGATCGGGCTCAACTGAAACGTATAGAAGATCTGTTGATACGGTTCCTACAGGCTCCGTATGTACTACCATTATAGAATTAGGCCCTTAAAAACCATCATAAGGCTGGTCTTTTGGGACCTAATTCCACAACGGTAGTCGATTCGGGGCCTTTGGCGTTGTGGGGTTTAGGGTTCAGGGTTTAGGGTTTGAGGGTTTAGGGTATAGGGTTTGGGGTTTGAGGTTTGGGGTACCTGATGATTCGGTTGTGAGCTCTCTCAACCCGAAACCATCAAACCCTGAACCCTAAACCCTAAACCCGAAACCATCAAACCCTGAACTCGAAACCTCAAGATTCTACTGGGTTTCTAAGAGCTCTGATGTAGGAGCCCAAATAGTTTACCAACATTATTCCCAGAGCTCCTTATTCCTTCTTGTAAATTGTGTACAATATACCCCAAAACCCTAAACCTCAAGATGTTGAATTCTCAGGGCTACACCCCTAAACCCCAAACTTCAAAAATCTTACGCAAGAGTGCTATCTTCAACCTGAAACCCTGAGACCCGAAGACCGGAACAGACAGAAGTCTGCTGCGAAGGTGGTTGCCATCGAGCCGCAAGAGAGCGAGGAGAAAGAGAAGGAGGTCAAGTGAGCCGGCTTAGTACTTCTCCAATACCCAAGCTTTAGGATTTCAAGTTAGATGGTTTGGAATTCGATTTCGTTTTTATCTTTAAGTTCACTTTTGTATTTATCCTGAATCCTAAAGCCCTAAACCCCTAGCTGCTGCTGAACCCCCACTGTCGCGGTATTGGGGAGCTGAGCGTCGAGAGCGCCAAAGGCCTAGAAAATGGCTTGCCGTCCTTCTTAGGGGTTTAAGGGGTTAGGGGTTTAGGGTTTAAGGGTTTAGGGTTTCGGGTTTAGGGGTCTAGGGTTCAGGGTTTAAGGGTTTGGGGTTTAAGGCTTCAGGGTTTAGAGTTTAGGATCTAGGGTCAAAACCGTCTCAGTTAGACATGGAAGTGGAAGTCTCAGAAGTGTATTAGGGACCCCTTAGATTGAGGGTTCAGGCTTTAGGGTTTGGGGTTAAGGGTTTAGGCTTTAGGGTTGGATTGGTCTTTCCTTTTGGCCAACAAAAGAAGGTCTCGAGCTTAAGCTTTAAAAAGCCGTTTTTCTCCCCGGTCCTTCCGCGCATAGTAAAGATAAACCCAGGATGGGGCTGAACCCCCAAACCCCTAAAGCGCAAAGGGGTGTAGGGTTTAGGGTAATCCGAAGATCTTGACCCCTGGAAACCAGACCCCTTTTTTCTAAGGTCTCTGGACTCTGTAGATCCTAGGCTTAGAGCGTACACCATGTAGTGCATGTTTTTTTAACCTCGCAACATATAGCCCAAACCTTAAACCTAAACCCTAGACCTAAACCCTAAACTAAACCTTCGGCCCTTCTGAAACTATTAAACCCCACTTTCCCTAAATCCTAAACCTTAAACCCGACTTTCATGTACTACCCGGTCCCAAAACACTGCGACAGTCTGAAAAAGGAAAAGGACCCTAAAAGGAGACCCTTATTTAGATGGATAGGGTTGAAAGCCTTAAACCCTAACCCTAAACCCTAACACTAGAAGGAGATCCTTACTTAGATGGATAGTGTTGAAAACTTCTGCAACAGAGAAGCCCAAAGCCCGACTCCCTGATTCCTGATACCTACAATAAACAACCAGGGGATCCAAAACCCTACCGTTTTAAGGGTTCTACCTGCTAATCCAAGGGTCATAAGCTACTTCTTTGTAGGGTTTGGGGTCACAGGAACATCCTCAACTGTTTAGGGTTTAGGCTTTAGGGTTTAGGCTTTAGGTTTTAGCGTTTAGGCTTTAGGGTTTGGGGTTTGGGCTTTATAGGCTCTAGGTACACCCAGCTGTGATTGCGCCCTTGCAGCCCGGACCTTCAAGCCCGGAAGCCCTGCTTTCCTCAAAATGCTGCACAAGGCCTGGGGTGTTAGGGTCGTAGGGCTTTAGGGTTTAGGGTCTTAGGGGTTTAGGGTCTTAGGCTCTTAGGGTCTTACGGTCTTAGGGTTTTTATCACCCATAGTGTTCGGCTCGGCTTTAGGGTGTTATTACCGATAGTTTTCGTTTGGATCCAGGCTCAGAAGTCTTTCGCACTCCGCATTCAAGCAAAAATAAAAGCCAGGCCTTAAAGCTATTCGCAAAGACGGCGTGGAGGCTTTGTTTCGGAAAATTCCTGCAGAGCTCAGTCGAGATTGCCTACTGCTTCAGTTGCACCGTGGGCTTACGTCTTAAACACCTAATGCCTTAGACGGTATCCTAAAGTTTCAGTATTCTTAACATCTCTTAACCCTAGTTCCACTCCGGAACACATGGAACACTAAATGTTCAATCCTTAAACTCCACGCCCTCAAGGGCAAAAGCATGGCTGCGGAAATGGTAGAGCCCACTGCCGGAAGAGCCCTAAAGCAGAGCGTTTCATCGGGATGCTTCGCGCAGCAAACTCCTGGTGCTTAGTAGGGAATGTGGGAATGGATCCTGAGAGTGGCTCCTATGCAATCCCTAATCCCCTCGCTGATTCGCTATTTTGGACCTTGAAACCCTACTATTCGGGTACTTGGACCTTTAGGCTTCCCTACAATTTATTATTTAGGGGTTTAGGGTTCAGGGTTAAGGGGTTTAGAGTTTAAGGGTTTAGGGTTTAGAGTTTAGGGGTTTAGGGTTTAGGGTTCAGCGTTTAGAATTTAAAAGCTTCAACCTTGAGATAGTCTGGCCTCTTGGTTGAGTAGGCGCAAACGTTAATGGAGTTAATGCCTTTAAACTTTCGGGTGTTATGTAACCTTAAGACTTAAAGTGTCTACTTTTTCGGCTTGTTATATGATCTGGGCACCCAAGCATCTAAGCATAGCTTTGGTATTCCAAGAGTTTTGCCTGTTGATTCCGTGGTAGTGGGGCAGCAAGCCGGACGCTCATCCAGGATTCATCCACGTTACCTGCAAGATCCGGGGTAGCTACGAGCAGGGTTGCACGTGCTTAGCTTCAGGAATACATGTCCTTACCCATAGGCCCCTAAGTAGTTCCTTTTTATGGTTGATATTTAGAATCTTTTAAGGTAATCCCAAAAAGGAACTACTTAGGGGCCTATGGGTGTTGAAATATCGAAAGTTAAACGTTGGTCACATGGCAGTATTCGGGGAGTCCACATGGTCCGGATGCCTTAGCCAAAGGGTGAGCCGGAGAAAACTCTTTAACAGCCCCATTACGGTTCAATGGTAACGCTAAACCCTAAACGTGTACTTGTACGAGCCATTCGCAAGTTCTTGAGTTAAGCACCTGTTCAGCAGGGCCAGAATCACGCCATCCTTAAAACGATAACCGACGATGACCCTGCAAACCCTAAACCCTAAACCCTCCAGCCCTAGAGCAAGACCCAAAACCTTGGTGCGACCGCGGCATTGCTCACAAAGGAGCAGATCACGGTCTCTGAAAGTGCGGCAGTTCCGTGCTAGCCGAGTCTCGGGGGTTAGAGTTTGGCAATTCGGGCTTAGGATTTATGCTGGTAACTTGGTTCCCCAATACCCAACCTTTAACTTTTTTGGGTTCTTACTAATTTAGTAGTAGTCTGAAAGTTTCGCCTTTATTGTTTCCCTGGCTTATTGGGGGAAGTGAGGTAATATGTCTCAGACCACAAACAGAACAGCGAGCCTAGATTCCGAGATGCCACGCCTCGTCAGAGATACCTCAGCCGTTATACTTTGAAGTTGGACCTGCTTCTCCAGTACCCTAAACCCTAAAACCCCACAGCCCTAAACCCTGAATTCCTAAACCCCTTAAGCCCTAAACCCTAAACCCTAAAACCCTAAACCCTACAACCCTAAACCCTAAACCCACAATTTCGAAGACTTAACGCCACACCGGAACCACTTCCAGCCCCAGGTCGAGCCTTCAGAAGAAATTGTGATAGTCTTCGTTGGAAGCATTGGGTTTAGGGTTTTAGGGTTTTAGGGTTTGGGGTTTAGGGTTTAGGATCTGAGGGTTTAGGGCTTTAGGGTTTAGGGTTTTGGGTTTTAGGGTTTCGAGTTTTGCATCCCTGTAAAACCCCAAAACCCCCCCTAAACCCTACCGCTCCAAGGCTCCCCTGAGATCCTCAGAACTGGGACCTCTGAGACCTGGAAGAGAGCCAGGGGCTCTCATCGAAAAGTTCCGAAATTCTCCGAAGAAGATGCCTTTTATATATATATATATGTGTGTGTACATATATATATATATACATATATATATATATACATATATATATATGTACATATATATATATATCATTTGAAAATAGTGGAGCCCTGTGTAAGAACCCCGTTCGGCGAGAGTAGCCTACCCTAAGGTTCTTAATCTCCTCCATGTCTAAATAATTACCAAAACCCTAAACCCTAAAGGGCCTAGACCCTAAACCCGTTATAACTAGATAATTAGAGCATAATTTCGGCCCCAAACCTCTATTCTACTTATGAAGCCCCCTAAAATGAAACTAAAACCCTCGACCCTCTGAGGTGCTTTGCACGCTCAGGATAAAGCACCGAAGGATAAAGCACCGAACCAGTGCAATGTTCTGATGGGTCGGGGTTTAGGGTTTAGGGCTTTAAGGTTTAGGGTTTAGGGTTTAGGGCTCTGATAGATTAGGGTTTGGGGTTTAGGGCTGGAATATGCCACGCACTTGTAAAGCCCACCCGGTGAATCCAATAGGTCTTGAACCCAGAAACTCAGTTCTCCAATACCCAACCTTTAAACTTTTTGAGTTCTTATGATTTTGTATTAATCTGAAAGTTTAACCTTCTAATTTTCTGGCTTCTTGGGGAAGCAAGGAAAAGTTCCGAACTGCCACAGTTTCAGACACCACTTCGGCCCTGTGCAAAGCACATGCTGCCAACCCTCTTACGGTGGGACTCCAGATGTCGATAAAAGCGGTTTACCTTACGGACCAATTGACCCTGAAAGAAGCAGTGTATACCTTAACCCACCAGAACCTACATTTTTTGTAGGGTCCCCATAAATCCCATATTAGGGTTTATACTAAGAGACGACAAAAAAGTGGGGTTTTGTTGGTTAGGGTAGCATTATAGCATGGGGTCCGAATCATGGGTCCGGATACCCAAAGAGTAAGGTCGTAGGTCCCAAATAGGGTTTAGGGTTGAGGGTTTAGGCTAAGCCCTTTAAACTGTAGCCTGAAGCTTAAGCCCCAAAATGTTACACCATGTCCTTTATCGTACGAGGGGTCCCCACTGACGAAGATTAAGGATCGTGCGAGTCCCTTTTTGGGGATCGGCTCTAGAGTTTAGGTTTTGGAGGTTAGGGTTTTGGGTTTAGGGTTTGGAGGTTTAGGGTCTAAGTTTAGTGTTTCGTGGCTTCATAATCTAAAGCTACGTAGGCTGCAGAGTTTCGGAAGCGATGATCGTCTTGTCTTGTGATTTTTTTGCAGTGCGATGGGACCGAAAACCAGCGGGTCGTTAAAGATACTTGGAAAGCTTACCATAGGGCCATGTGTGCAGTCGTGACTGGCTAGTCCTTTCGCCTTCATGCAGCACCCGAAACCCTAACCCCCTCAATCCGGAACCCTAAACCCTAAACCCTTAACGCCTAAACCCTAAACCCTAAACCTTAGGGTGTAAATCCTAACCCTGCAAACCCATAGACCCCATTGTTTATGGGATGCTATGGGTTCAGGGTCTAACGTTTAGGGCCTATAGTGCTTGAAGGGCCTGATCTTTGGGCGTCCCTTTTCGAAATTAAGGATCTGAAGAAATGACGACGTGGCCCGGTCGGAATGCTGATGCTAAGGCCCCCGGTTTTCTGAAACTTCGCATGTAAGCTAATCTTGTTCTGTACTCGACACGGCTACACAGCATAGTCAGCAACGTATCTACGTACATGCGACCATTCATCATTTTTGGTGTGTCTACGGGTAGCAACCCAAAGGGTCCTAAGTACCAAGATCGAGGGACCCTGCGGGAGACCAGAAGGTAGTGGTCAGAGGGACGTCACGGGAAGCTTGCAGGCGGTTTAGGGTTTAGGGTTTAGGGAGGGCCTTTTTGTAGAAGCCTGAATAAATTGCCAATGCTTGTCAATTTGGGTTCCTTGATGTAGCTGTACAAGGAGATGCTCCAAAACCGTATTCTAAGGTTCAAGGCCCCTCCATGAATGACTCCCTGGTTCTTAGTAGGGAATGGGGGGAATGGATCCCTATGATAGTCCCTTAAGGCCCCCTATAGTAGTCCCAAAAGCCCATTCCCCCGTTCCCCACAAAGAACCAGGGAGATGATGTTACTCTGTAGATGGCGAGAGAGGGACTCCGAGTAGTTGGCATGTACAAGATGTACAGCCCTCAGGACCAAACTACCCGGTTTAGGGTTTAGGGTTCAGGATTTAGGTACCCTGTGAAACGATATAGGGGGTCTGATGATTTAGCGTCGCATGCCTTAGAGTTCCTTCCGAGACTGTGCAATAGATTATCACAGGGGGCTTAAAGTTTTTTCCAAGACGGAATATTGCACCACTCCTTTTAATCCCTTCTGCCCCTAGACCCTCAACAGCTTCAGCTACTACTCTTCTTTTAGATCCTGCAAGGGCTCTGGCGGCTCTGGATTCAAGCCCCGCAATGAAGCCCAGGACCCAGAAGCTTAAACCCGGATGAAGCCCCCTGCTAGAAAAATTCCCTTCTCTGGTTCTACGGACATGAAAACGAAAGGGTATTTCTGGAACCCGACCCTAAACTTCCTAAACCTTGTAATCCCTAGCCCTGAACCCTAGACCTCCCTAAGCCCTAAATCCAAAATCCTAACCTTAAAAACCATTTCTGGAACTTGATTTGGTCCTGAGGGAGGAACTTCCGGATTCTGCGTCGCTGGACCCTCCGCCATGAAAAAGTAAGGCGCGTCAACCCACCTTTTTAGGGCTCCTTCTTGTTATCTCTCTATATAATTCTATATATATACATATATATACATATATATATATACAGAGATATATATGAGTCCATAAAGAGAGTGGTTATTCAGTTTAGGGTTTGGGAGTTTAGGGTTTAGGATGGTGTGTTGCTACGGTAGCTAGTAAGGTTGATGGAGTCAAAGCCCCGAAATCAAGGATTACCCCTTCAGTCCATTTTGAGGAACCTCTCATCCGTTGAGGTATAGTTCGTGATTTATAGGCTTTGGAGTGTCCGGGGTGTATGGTGTAATCATTTTGGGTGTAGGGTTAGGGTCGCTGGTTGAGGCTTTACCGTCGACGTCCTGCGTGGATCGGAACATATCTTCATGTACGTTTCTAAACTTACTTGAGACCCTGACCCCTGAACACTAAAACCCTAAACCCTAAGCCCTAGACCCTAAGCCCTAGAACCTAAACCCTAAGCCCTAAACCCTAAACCGCCTAAACCCTAAACGCTAAACCCATGCAGGTTTGTTAGTTCCACGATAATCTGTTTGTTCAGGGCCGAGAGGAGTGGGGGTCGTCTGGGCAATTACACGACAGTAAGCCTGGACCCCAAACCTGTAGGGTTTAGGGTTTAGGGTTTAGGGCTTAGGGTTTAGGGTTTAGGGCTTAGGGTTTAGGGTTTAGGGTTTAGGGTTTAGGGTCTAACTAACAGTTAAACAATTTAAACGCCTAAACCCTTAACCCTATTCCCGTGCTTCAGTGCGGCCGGGCTCGAACAAAGAAAGGGGTTTTCGGAGCCCTGCCGATAGAAACCACGGAGGCCTCGGTTTAGCGCTCCTTTATGGGTTCAGGGCGTTTAGGGGTTTCGGGTCTGGGACGGGGTTTGGGATTCAGGGTTTGGGGTTTTAGGGTTTCGGACGGGGTTTAGGCTTTAGGGGTTTGGGGTCTAGGGTTCTGAACGAGCTCAGAGGTTTCCTTAACGGGCTCGTTTCAAGGGCTCCCCAACGGTTTGTGGGTTTGAAGTTTGCTGGAGTATGCGAGGCAGCCAGAACCTTAACGCTCAAAATAGCCCCAAGAACCTTCTATGGCCTTTGGGCCCAAAGGCCTTTAAATATGACCCCTCAGACCCCTAAACCCTGAACCCTAATCCCTACACCCTCAACCCTAAAACCCTAAACCCTAAACTCTACACCCTGAACCCTAGACCCTGAAACCTAAACCGTTGGAGCCTTAAAGGTTGCACAGGGGCTTAAGGGTTCTGCAAGGTTTCAGTTTTAGGGCCCTAAGGGTTCAAGATTCAGGGTTTATCGGATCGAGGGTTTAGGGGTTTAGGGGTTAGAGGCTTAGGGGTTTAGGGTTTAGGGGTTTAGGGTTTAGGGGTTTAGGGTTTAGGGTTCAGGTTAGGGTTTAGGGTGTCGGGGTGAGGGGTTTATGGGGTTTAGGGTTTAGGGCTTGAGGCTTGGAGGTCTTACCTGTGACTCCAGGTAGCTGCTGGTTTACTTTTTAGGGTTTTTGTCACACTGTAACTCAGGGGCAGAAACTATAACCTGAACGGTTTTTCAGCCTATACTACTATAGACCCTAAACCCTAGACCCTAAACCCTAAACTTTCGGGCACACAGGCCCTTAGGGTTTGAAGTTTATAACTGAGGGGCCAGAACTGGGCAGAACCTACGTCATTGAAGGGTTCGAGGTTGTGCTCAAGGATTTTTGGACAGTGGATTTTAGGATCCGTGCATGAGCTTCAAACCCTACGACATCGTAGATAGGTCATGACTGCCCAGTGTAACGTTCAAGAACAGTCGGTAGCCCTCCTCCAAGTGCTTTGACAGAACTTTGACGTGAAGACGGTGCAGAAGATGGAACACAAGCATTAAACCCTAACCCTAAGGGGCCAAGTACCCAAATAGTAGGAACCTAAAACCCTACTATTTGGGTACGCGCACCCTCTGGGTAAAGAGCAACTTATATCAACTTACAATATTGGAACCCCCAACCCTAACCCCATTGGCCCTACAGGCGCAAGAAATCGAAATCTTGAGCCCTGGAACTTTAAGACAGCCTGAGAGCCCTGAGAACTTCATAAATCCTCAGCCCCCAAACCTTGAAACCAGAAAACACTTCAAAGGGTGTTTCTCGGGAATGTACCTGATACAAGTAGAGGGTTTAGGGGTCAGAAACACAGTAATCGCATTGCTTCTATATACCTATGTAGCTCTTGGACTAGATCCCCCCGGCATTGGCAAGGCCCCTTTTCGAGTAACATCAGTATGGCCTCTCAGACAAAGCCCTATGAAGCACCTATAACCCAGACCCCCGGAAGGATCTAAAAAGTGGATCCCCTAATTCGGGACCTTATACTACGAATTGGCCTTTATAGGAACCCCAATGAAGGGATCTACTTTCTAGATCCTTTCCGGGGGGGAAAGGAACGCTTGCAGACACTTCCGCGGATCCCAATAAGTGAAACCTTAAGGAAACCTTTCAGAGGCCCACTAAAGCCTGGTCTATTCCTACTGTTGATGATATAAATCCTGCATTGCCTTCAAGACCCTTAACTATGGGAATTATCGTGTATTCGTTGTTCTGGGTAGTGCAAGATTTATGTCATCAACTGTAGGAAGAGGGTTGAGGCGTTCAGGGTCATTGCTTGTCGGAACACCCTAAACTTAAACCCTGAAGCAAACGCCCTAAAGCACTACTCTCTACAACGTAACCCTAGGGGTTCCTGTAATTCTCCTAGTATATAATATACTTTGCCCTTAAAGTAATCCCTAAGCAGGTGCTTCAGGCGCTCAGCATATACTATATGCACGCGGACCCTTAACAGAACCCTTTTAAGGAACCCTTACAGGAACTCTTTAACAGAACCGCTAACGAAACCTTTCCCTTCAGGGTAAGGCCCCTAAACTTATTAAGTTATTAAGGAATAGACCTTATATCATAAGATTAAGCCCCCATAATCTAAGGAATATTCCTTAATTCCCTTATAGAGCCCTTATAGAGACCCCTATCGATCCCTTTAAGGCCCCTAAACTGCTTCCGCCATCGTCTGCGCCCAGGGGCCCTTTGGGCCATGGCCGGGCGACGAGGCACCATGGCTTCGTTCGTGCCCTCGGGTTTCCTTAAAGACGAAACGAGCCCTAAGAAGGATGAAACTCGAAAACCCTAAGCCCTAAACCCCTAGAGACCCTAAGCCCGAAACCCTAAACCCTAAACCCTGAAGGCTCATATTCCATATAGGTAGTCATATGATAAGGGTATAGGGCCCCTGCTTTTTCAAGGGTCATTGGGTCCGCAAGGTTCGGATGCCTTATTCTTCGTTTTGGAATGTCAAAAGAATAACTTGCGCTGACAGTAGCTTGTAGTTATTGCTCGTATTACTAGTATCGTCACTGTCATTAGCTTGATCGGTAATTCTAGAATGAAGTCGTTTTGGCAGTAGTATTGTCTTGATCGGTAATTCTAGAATAATGTTGTGTTTACCAACAGTATTATCTTCGTATACATATATATATACACATATATATATATACACATATGTATGTATGTATGTATGTATGTATGTATGTATATATATATTTATTTTTTCATTTATTTGTTTGTTGTTGATGGCTTAATGTCTGTTCTTCTCAATCTTTGGGAAATTTGAGAGTTCTGCGGTTTTAGGGTTGTGGGGGGGGGGGTGAGAATTTGGGCATTTGGCATTCGGATATTTGAACACGGTGCAAGCCGGCAACGCCTCTTTAATCATTCAGGGGGGCGACCATGCACTCACAGCATGACAGACAGAATGGCTGTAAACCCAATTGTTCTGCTCTAACCCCTGAACCCCAAACCCTAACCCCCTAAACCCTAAACCCCTGAAGCCCTAACTCTAAACGCGGACGAAAGACCGAGGAGGATGGCTCCTCATCAGCTGGGCCGTGGTAAGGTGCTGTCCGTTTCTGGCTTTGTGGACCGTAATCAGGGTTTCTTTCTGGACCGTAATCAGGGTTTCTTTATGGACCGTAACCAGGGTTTCTTTATGGACCGTAATCAGGGTTTCTTTCAGGATTTCTCCAAACCTGCCTGTAGTTTTGTCACGGATTCTTTTGAGGTTCTTCTAAGGGCTCTATAAAGGTTCTGTAACGTTGAGGTTGTGCGCTTTGAGTTAGTATTTAACCTGGGCCCTGGATACTTAAGACATTTGGGGTTTCGCGTATGCAGGGAATCAGCCCGAACCTTAGCCTTAGACCCTAAACCCTGAACCCTGTACTAAAGTTACCAAAAGCAACAGTTCCAACCCCTACACGAGTCATTCGCACCTTCTAATCCCTAAACCCCCAAGCCCTAAACCCTAAACGTTTCGTTTACAGCTTAGGCGCTGCAGGCTCGGGGTTTGAAGTTTGGGGTGTAGGGCTCAGGGTTTGGGGCCTAGGATTCAGGGTTTAGGATCTGGGGTTCAGAGGTTATAGGGCTCGCATGGTCCTTGATAGTGGGTATCATAGAGGGTAGTTGGGGGGTGCTGGTAGAGTTCGGGGTTTCGGGTTTACGGTCTAGAGTTGAGGGTTTCGTGCTTGGGGTCTGGAGTTCGGGGTTTTGTCTAGAGCTCGGGGTTCAGGGCTTGGGTCTAGAGTTCGGGGTTTAGGGTTTACGCTCCACAGTTCAGGGTTTAGGGCTCAGCCCTCAACCTTGAACCCTCTTTCTCGGGTCTTGCCTAGTCAAGGTGGACGTTTTCTGTTGAGGTCTGAGTGGCTCAGCAAATGCGTGGCTTTGCTTTTGCTTCGTCTTATCAATCCCTACAGGGTCCATGTGCCCAACTAGTATATACTTTGGCCTAAAAAGTAGTCCCTACATAGGTACTTTGGGGCCAAAGTATATACTATTTGGGTACATGGACCCGTAGGGAATGATTAATTTTGTAACACGGTTGAGGGTTTGGGGTTTAGGGTTTTAGGGCTTTAGGGTTTTCGGGTTTTAGGGTTTTGTTCATACGGTTTTCTAGGGCTCATGGCTGCCATCGAACACGATAGCTGTATCATGGTAAGCAACCTTGCTCCCAACCCCCCCCCCCCCGAGCCCTACAGTAAGATAGCAAACCCAGATACATTTTTACTCAAAGCCAGAGGACAAAATAACATAGATATTTTGATTCAGGGTTGGGGTCCCGTAAAAGTAAAACCTCCAACCCCTAACCCCCTAAATTCGCGACCGTGGTGTCTGCTGACTTAGTCACAGGGAGCGATTCCTCGTTTTGAGGGAGGGGACTTTGGGCACGAGCAAACCCTCGAGATTAATGCCTACCTAACCCCCCCAAGTAGGTAAGACGACAGCCCAGGACCTAGCCTCAATCCATCAAAGCAGAGGACACCTTTGTGCAGGGGCCCACGTTACAGCAAAGCTTCCTTAAACCCCAAACTCTAAACGAACTGTCTTGGTGGGACTGTGAAGGACAGCCGTGCTGTACATTCCCTTTATATGAGTGCTTGAAAAGGTCAGGTAGTTTGGGGTTAGGCAAGCCCTAGCTGCCTCATCCTAACCCCGAGACCCTCAGCCCTATATAGCCTTTATACTCCTACGAACTCTTATCATAAACCTTAAACCCTAAACCCTAGTTAAACAACCCAAAGAAACCCAAAGAAGCCCTAGCATCCTTCGTAGGAGCTCTCCTTGACCCTGTAAAGAAACGCTGAAAGCCCGAGCGGCCCTGACTGCCAAGCTCAAAGGTAATGTGGGAACCTAGGGTATAGGTGTTTAGGGATCTAGGGGTTTAGGGTTTAGGGGTTTAGGGGTTAGAGCTTAGGGTTTAGGGTTTAGGGTTTAGGGGTTTAAGGTTTAGGGTTTAGGGCTTTAGGGGTTTAGGGGTTTAGGGTTTAGGGTTTGATTATTAGGTTCCCTAGAAGTACCCTGTTGCCCTTTTCCCTTTTGTTTGCCCTTGTTGAAACCAAATAGAAGGTACAAGGGTACCCTTATGATTCGGGGGCTACTGGAAAACCTAGATCAATACAACCTGGCCCCTATGGTCCAAAAGATTAGGATTCATACAGGTCAGCCCTATATAACCTTTCTTGTCATAAGAAAGTCTGTTTTGACGCTTTTCATAAACCCTATCTTCATGGGAGCTCTTCTAGATACCCTAAACCCCAAACACCCCAGCTGCCCTGCCAGGCTCAGCGAGGGGTTCTACCTCCCGGGCCTCTCCCCAGTAGAGTATCAGCAAGATGCCCGAGACCTGGTAGTGGTTTTGCTCCTTGAGGTTTCCCTAAGGGTCCATGTGCCCAAATAGCACAAACTTTGGCCTTAAAGTAGTCCCTATATAGGTACTTTGGGGCCAAAGAATATACTATTTGGGTACATGAACCCTTAATGTTTCATGTAGGGAACCCGATGAAGACACCTTGGATCTTTCGTTGGGCTTTGTTTTGTGGATCCCTGTATTCTGGGGGTATAGGGCCAGGGTTACCCCAAGGCTCTAAGGACTCATCGTTTAATGCTCTTGCGCCGAAAGACAGCCTTAAGGCTAGGGTTTCGGCACAGCTGCATACAGGGGTGTATCAGGAGTTGATACTGCGTTGGTCAGTGTTCTATACCGGTTTTCTTCTGTTGAAGGGCTTAGGACGAGTTACATGGGGCGGAGGCCTCAACATGGCGGGATGAAGGTAGCACAGGGGGCCTTACTAATTACCATAGGGTTTGGGGATATGTAGATGATACTATAATTACAATGTGGAGCCCCCAAAACCCTATTCTAATTTGTAGATGACACTATAATTATAAGAAGGAGCCCCCAAAACCCTATTCTAATTTGTAGATGGCACTATAAATATAAGAAGGAGCCCCCCAAATTCCTATTCTAATTACGAAGGCCTCTACATTAGGTAGGATCCAAGGGGGCCTTTTGGAATAGAGGGACCTTTGCTTTGGGATTCTCCCACCTCTGGAGGCCTTTGAGGTTTAGGGTTTTGGGGTTTTGGGGGTTTAGGGTTTAGGGTTTAGGGTTGAAGGTGGTGGCCGGGAGTTTTAAGCGTTTTGCGGTTTTGGGGTGCTGGGATAAGGTCTAAGTGTTAAGAGATTCCCAGCAGCGCATCTGAATGGGTAAACATTAAGGGTTTTGGGGTTTCTTGAGCTCCCCCCCCCTCTGAAATATTTGTCTTTTATTGTCTATGAACTACGTGCTAACTTTAGGAATTGAGGTCCGGATGCTATTGTGTTTCGTTGATTCGCTGCAGGGTTTGCGTCATTTCACTCAGGATGCTCGAATAGGGGTTTAGGGTTTATGGGGGTTTGGGTTTAGGGTCTTAAGGGTTTAGGGTCTTAAGCAAGTGGCTTGGGATGTTTCTCTAAACCCTAATCCCTAAACCCTCAACCCCTAAACTCCAAACCCTCAACCCTAAACTAAACCCCCAAACCCTAAACCCCTAAACCCTTAAACCCTAAACCCTAAACCCCTAAACCCCTAAACCCCTTTTTCCCTAAACCCCTAAACCCCTANNCCTAAACCCTAAACCCCGAAACCGTCGTCATGATTCCATTGTTGGTCGTTTCAATCTTCGAGTTCCTGATCTTCGCCATCGTAGAGTTTAGGGCTTTAGGGCGTCATGTCTAGGGCTTTGGGGTTTAGGGTTA
>CAJNJA010006759.1:0-16660 GCA_905231915.1 Symbiodinium necroappetens
ACGCGCATGGTCCGAAGAGGGGAGGCCGCAGGAGAGGTACTGCTCTCGATGCCGTGGTCATGGAGTTGCTTTTGATTTCATCATTTCTGCTGCTTCTCATCCTGCTTCCGACTTTCCTTCTTGAGGCTGCCGTGATTTTTCCTATACTCGCCGTGCGTGTGCACTACAAGAGGCGCCGGCACCTGTGCACTTTCTGTTTCCTTAAGTTCAGGTTGAAGAACACGTCAAGGCAGAACTCATGCATGTGGTGCAATGAGCTTGTAGACATCAGCGTTGCAAAGCAGAAAAGCTTGCCTTTAGTCGAGATGGTACCGAACTTCTCTTCCGGGTCTGCGCTTAAGCTGTGTGGGCTCAAGAGGCACATATAAGTACAGCTTTCTTCAGCTTATGATATTTCTCGGACCAAGTTTGAGCCGGACACTCTTATCCGGTGGTGATTCGCATACTGAAGGGATCTTTCGCCCTGGACAGCTGCAGCCATGCTGTTCTGGCTGTACCTTTTGCCGCTGCTGGCTCGAGGTGGGACTTTCGAAGTGTTTTTTTAAATGTTGGTTCGCCCTTTGTGGAATTCCGACCCTGCGCAGAGGAGGGATTGTCAGTGGCGGCCTCTGATGTCGTGTTGATGTTGATTGAGTGTTGTCGCTGTGCGTGTTTTTGGCAACAGAACTTGCGATGTAGCGAGTAGCCCATTCTAACTATCCACCGCTGCATAAAGAACCCGGAGCACCTGAGGCTCGCAGTAGGTCACACGAAGCGTGCCATTGGTTTTCCCCGTATGCTTTCACGGGAGAGGAGGCGGCTGTAAACTTATGTGCTGAGGCGATTGTGCCACACAGCACCGCAAGACAAGAGATCCGGTTGAAGGGACTTCGTGTATCCGGTGTGTCAGGCTTTTCGGAGGAATCACGCATGCTTAGCGAATGCATCATGCCCTCATCATCTCGCAACAGACATGGGACAACACTCTGCAAAGACATGCGGCAGTCTGCATAGTATACTGCACTCAGGAACCAGGAACCTGTCAACTGCAGACCCAGCATAAATCGTTTCAGTGTTCCCTTAAACTCCTAATCCCGCATCTTTCGATTCTGATTCATCTCCCAAACTAGAAGCCACATTTCCACAGCGGCCCGAAGCGCTTAGACCCTAAACCGTTATCCCTAAACCCTCTATAAGCCCTAAGCCCCAAACCTAATCCTTAGCACCAGGAACGCCTGCTCCCTGCTTCGCCGACTGGGCCCAAGCTCATGGCAAGACCTACGAGACCGAGGAGGCATGAGATAACCCGTGACCCCGCACACCTTATTCTGGTATATGATATGGTACTATGAGGGACTGTATTATGGAAATATTCATTGAGAGATTTCACAGGAAGAATGCACCCTGTATGTGTAGACGTTGCTTCCTGTAGATATAGTTCGAGGAATAAGATGAGGCCGTTCTCCATAGCCATACGAGGGTCTATACGCTTGCGCAATTGATCCGGCCCGATGCAGTAGCCGTTTAGTTTGGGTTTAGGGTTATAGGTTTTAGGGACTCCCGAAGGATTGAACGCTAAACCGCAAACAATCCCTGCTAGTGGGGCTTTGCACCTGCCACAGCTCTTTGTTTATCATGTCAGCCTATCCTTCTGCAAATCAGCTCCATGGAATGGAGGAGTCCGAAGGACCAGCTGTACCATAGGAGCGCAAGCTGGTAGAAGCCCTGCACCCTATTGCACAGTATAGTGCTCAGGGTTTAAGCAATTATGTGGGGAGTACATTACGAAACGCCATTGCCGCAGCCAGAAACCCCAAAACCTCGTGATCCTCCTCTCCCTCAGGTGGCGAAGGTCCGGGCGGAGGTGTTCCGAGCCAATGTTGCTCGAGACCGGGCCTCGGGGGGTTTAAGGTTCAGAGATGTTCAGGTTTTCCGAGCCCTGCCTCTTCCCAAAAATGGGGCTTCAGGGTTGAGGAGGTTCAAGAGTGTGCTCTCTTTGAGTTGCTACCAGTAGAGAGTTTTGGGGCGTTGGAGTCTTGAAAAAGGATTGAAAGTATCCGTCCGCTGGCAGTCCACCCTGCTAGAATTCCTGACTATACTGAATTGATAATGTACGAACCTATTCTAAGTCTTACAGCTTGAATCTCCGCTGGTTTGGGCATGCACCCAAGCGCCAGATAGATAAAACCGAAGAGCCCCTGCCAGATGCTTTTTTGGGAAGCCTCCTCTGCGACACTTAAACCCGGGCCCTGGAACAAAAATCCGCAAACCCGGGCACTTAACTAAAAATCGCTAACCCTAAACCCCCAACTACTAAATCCTAAACCTTAAGACCCTAACAGCCCCCCCCCCCCCCCGAGTAGTGCTGTAAGGTGCGGGAGCTCAACGAGCTGGATCCTGGCGTGACCTACAGCATCGCCGGGCCCTTCGCCGACCTGGAGCCGCAGGAGTTCCCTGGAGAGACGTTTTCAGGGGGGAGGAGGAGCCGTAAGAAGAACCATACATGAAGAGGGTTATATTGGGTTTCCATGACGAAAACAAATGTGATATTCAGGACCGACATTTTCGGGTTCAGGGCTTGTAGGGTTACGGATGAGGAATGATTGCAGGGTGGATTGAGGCTGGCAACTACGTACTTCATTGTTGAACCTGGTGCAGTGGGACACGGCAGTGGCAGATCAAGACGGGAAGACACCCTAATCAGGGGTTCAATACGATGCACTGATCGCGAGAAGGAGAGGCGCACTGCCATGAAACGACTGAACATCGCCAAAGCTGGTACAGCGGACCTGCGAATGGGGGATCAGCAAAAGACCGATGTAAAGTTTCACAGACTGAATAGCCTGGTCATTCCGTCATAGACGACGACATGTTCACTATTTCTTTACCGAAGGATTGATATATATAGATATATATATGTAGATAGTCTACTTTGTAGGCTATCAGCTCAAGATTGGCGTTTCATCCAAGCATGTCCCAGTTGCGTGTTCCAGATACCGCCGCTCTTGATTGTTATAGGCCCTAGGCTGGGTTCAAGGCATCTTGAGCTGTGCACGATGAGACCTCTGCAAACTTGGGCCGTCTCTGCTTCGAATTGCGCCGCTCAGGTTTGCTGCACGGCTGATGTCGAAGCGACCCCCGGCTTCCCTTAGCCTTAAGGGCTGTTGGGTTAAGGTGGAGATGTGGCTTTGAAGGATTGATGGTAGAGACTTGGCGTTGGGGTTGGAACTGCACAGAGACTCAGATGCCGGACCTTGGTAACTCAGGCTTCCGGGTTTCGAAGGCATGGGCTGCCACGCTCTGATTCAGGAGCGATGCCACGGAGTGCGCTGCCAAAGCCAATAGCATCGCAGCTGTACTGGCACAGAAGTCGTCATTATCAGCATCGCAATGCCATTGTCATCATCAGGATCACCAATCTATACGGAAGTAGAAGGACTTACGCGTGCATGTATGTGGGTATGTAGTTATCTTGGTATGTAAGTATGTCGGTGTGTAGGTATGTGCATATAGGTAGCTAGGTGGGTGGGTAGGTGGATGGGTAGGTGCGTGGCATAGGTAGCCATCCAGCCAGCGGGTAGGTATGTATGAGCGAAGAGTGTGGTTGGCAGGTAGGTTACTGCATACGTATGTAGCAACGTAGGGGTACGGAAGTTAAAGATATGCCAAGGCTCATGTACATGTATTGCATTTGCTTAGTATTTGTTGCGGACGTCGGCTGCTGGGCACAGGCTTACGCTTCAAGAGCTCCGCTGTCCTAGCTCCTAGATCCTGCACAAAGTTTGGCAAGGCACCGCGCCAGATGTTGCTGCAGAGTCCCTGCTGATCGCCCCACGTCTTTCGGATAGCTTCGACTGGACTGACAAAGGCGGGGCAAAGACAAGTCTTTCGAACTCTGAGTAGTCCCTACTGCTACGGCTACGGATACGGCACCGGCTACAGCTACTGCTGCTGCTGCTGCTGCTATGCTACTACTGCTACTACCACTATACCACTACGACTACGACTACTACTGCTAGTAGTAGTAGTAGTAGTAGTAGTAGTAGTAGTCGTAGTAGTAGTAGTAGTAGTAGTACTACTACTACTACTACAACTACTGCTACTACTGCTGCTACTACTTCTACTACTACTACTACTACTGCTACTACTACTACTACTACTACTCCTTCTACTACTTCTACTACTACTACTAGTACTAGTACTAGTACTAGCACTAGCACTACTACTAGCACTACTACTACTACTACTACTACTACTACTACTACTACTACTACTAGTACCAGTACTAGTACTAGTACTAGCGCTAGTACGAGTACTAGTTCTACTACTACCCCTACTACTACTACTACTACTACTACGACTACTACTACTACTACTACCACCACCACGACACTGCTAGCACTAAAAATAGTAGACTACTACTACGTCGACGACTACCACGACGGCCGCGACTACAACTACGACTTCGACTTCGACTACTACATCTCTGACGGCTACTACTGCTGCTGGTGTTGATATTGATGGCCAAAGCTCTCCATGTCGACGACCATGGTGATAGTGAAGCTACAGCTGCCAGCAGCCATGATGCCAAGACGTCTATGATTGCCATGACGATGGCGAAGCTGATGACTGTCATGGTCATGGCGTCAGTCGCTGTGAGTGATGGTGTTCACAATGATGATGGCGATGCACGCTAATCATGGTGTCCATAACTATGACAACAAGGATGGTGGCGAACAGGAGACCTGGGCGGCACACGACTGACGACAATGATTCGGATGATGACCTCGCTGATCATGATGATGTTGATGAATGATGATGATGATCATGATGATGATGATGATAAGGATGATGAATAATGATGATGATGATGAAATTCCTTAGACTCCTAGCTTCCAGGAGAACGGCTGGATTGTTAAGGAGAGGATGCCTTCGTCCCTACTGCAACCTGAACCTCTACGTTGAAATGCGTGAGCCCAACACCGAATCTGACACGAGATTCACAAGCTCGGACTTGAGACCCGTCTGAATCTATTTAACATCAACTACAGTGTTGTGTGTGTGTGTGTGTTTGTGTGTGGCGGGGGGGGGTGGTGGGTGGGGGGGGGCTTAGGGTCCAGACCCTCACAAACCCAGCTGAAAATGCAGTGTACACCGGGCTGGCTGAACTCTAAAACCCGAGCCCTGCATATATGCACATATGCACATGTACAGTGTAGTCATACGACCTGCTCATGAAACGAAGCTGTACGACCTCCTTCAAGAAGGCGCTGTTGGCCCAGTGCGAGACCAGAAGGCTACCGGGAGTTTGGATTTCTCCTGGGGGTGTTGGCGTTCGACTTGGGTTGCCGGTGAGGGGCTTGATTTTTCGTCGGAGATAGTCTTTCTTCCGCTTTGTGTTGCTTGGGTCTTACGTCCGTCTACAGACAGCTAGAGGTATCGTCGTCATGAGCTGCATGCTGAAGGTATGATAGTCGTCTGAGGTCGTTAGAGGTCCAGTATGGTGAGGGGGCTTTGCACGGTATTTCTGCAGAGCGGGTGGCGGAACAGACGCGTGAGGATGTGAAAGTAGGGTTTATCGTGCTAGATTCTGCTAGATCACGGACTTGTGAAGTCTACACGGGCATGCTTCGGAATAGTGGTGGTCGTGTATGATTGTCCTTCTAAGGATTCCATTAAACGCACTTCAGTTTTTCCCGCAAGTGTCTATCATTTTGACACGGCTGCGGGAGCCAACTCTTAGAGTAAGATCTTCGTCACCACAGGACCAAAATTCCCTGATTCTGTTTGCGAGTGGATCACTTTGTTGGGTATTCTTTCAGTCCAGACTCGTCTGAGCCTGCAGATCATGGGCAGTGAAGCGTGTCGATGGTCATGCTGCTGCTGATGATGGTGATGACGACCATGATGACGATAGTGTTAGTATTGGTGAAGATGATGGTAATGGTCACAATAGTCATCACCACCGCCTTTCGCACTACCGTCATCATATCAACATGTCATCATCACCAGCATAACTGTGCTGACAATTCCGCCATGGTGTGAAGTGTAGGCATGCATCGTCTAGGGCTGCTGGCCGTGACTTCCGCGAGCGCCCGCCAGGCGCTGGGGTCATGCTGGGCTGTGTCCACTGCTGAGGCAGTGGAAGGCTGGGAGAGTGTTCGAATCTTCAGACTTGACGTCGCACTTCATTTGGCTGCGTAAATGCATGGAGTAGCCCAAAGCTGCACTGTGTCTTCTTTCAAATGTGAGCAAGAAATTGCAAGCTCCACCTCACACTGCAGAAAGAGCTGCTGTAGGCGCAGTGACAGTAATTAGTTAGGCCACGCCTTTCCGAACTTCCTGACCTGCTGCTTGCTGTGCTGCCGTTCTGCAAAAACGATTGTTCCCGAGGCTCTGAAGTAAGTCCGGCAGCGCGGGCATGATTCTCAGTGCCCTTTTGAGGCCAGGTGGCGGTCACCACTGGCAAGCTCGTGCCGTTGTCACCAGAGCAGTTGGTCGAGTGCGACGTAGCTTGGCTGGGAAGTGTTCTCGTATAGTGGCACAAGGCAGTGCACCAACTGTTCATGTGCAGGGCATGGTCGTGCACACGGGCACGCACGTAGAATCTGAGCCTTTCTCTTGCGTGGAGCTCAGTGAATACAACGACTTTGCAATATGCGTGCATGAGCAAGGCCAGTACGGATTCATCTTGTGGCGGAGGCAAGGGGTGCCCGGAACTTAGACCATGTACCTTTCCATACTCCCTTCCCGCTTTTCCGACAGGGCAAAGTGTCCATGAATGCCCATGTCAGCCGCAAGTTTCAACTTCTCAGCCCACCTCGGTCTTGACCACTTGTTTGCTTGTGCCATCGTCTGAGCAACGAGCTATGGCAGCTACATACTCACCTGTGCTGTTGAGTTAGTTGCAGACACGGTGGACATCCTGGTGCTCGAGTTTCGATTGCTCAGGTGCTGATTGCGGCATGTTTGGGGGCTGGCCCTACCTTGCCTACCAGTACCTTGAGAAAGCTGGCGGCATGTTCAGTGAAGCAGACTGGCCTTATTGGGCGACTGGCATGTACCCTTGCATGCCGCAAGGCCTGGCTGAGAGTGGAGTTGAAGCAAAACCGAAGCTGGGAGGGAGAAACCCATACAGTTCATGTTGTTCAGGGCTGCAACCTACAGCTGGCCCATTTCCTCCCGTTATGAAGAGGCTACAGCAAACCTCTCTGTGGCAACCACGACGACCTCTTCTGCAAGGCCAACTCCACGAAAGGCGGGGCACTAGGCTTTTCCCGAATCATTTTGGGGTCTGAGTGGTCAAGATAGGGTTTTGGGGTAGCTTCCCGCGGAAGCACAGCGGAATCATAATTCGCGAACCATGAGAAATGGTCCTGCTAACAGGCTCCTACACAACTTTGCCAGTGAGCCAGGGTCGACTGCAGTCCATACAGCACCGAGAGGTCAGGGCCCGCTGCACCTCTGTCACGCCTCCCACGGCTTTGCCGTGCGCGTGACCGGTTGGAGGGCGCTCAGCCGCCCCTGAGCTGCCGAGAGCCAACTTGATCTAGGAACTGAACATCTAAACCCTAAACCCTAAACCCCAAACCCTAAACCCTATAAGCCCTAAAGCCCTAAGCCATCCCCAAACCCTAAACCCTAACCCCCAAGAAGGCGAAACCCTTGGTTAGGGTCTGCCCAAGTCGAGGCAACGAGACTGAATTGGCAATGCAGATGGTGCAGTATGGGCCGCTGTCCGTGCTCATTGAAGCAGACGCTTCTGTCGCACTAATAGATGGTAATATTAATAACAACGATCGGTAACAATATGGAGAAGAAGAAGAAGAAAGATGAGACTATATGAGACTACTGGTATCTAACGCTTATACCAACACGATTACGTATGCCAATAACGGTAGTGATATAAGAAATTCAGGATGACACCTTGCATAACAACAATAATGGTAGCAATAATAAATACAAATAATCATAATCATAACAACAATAGTAATCGCAAAAATAGTCGTAATCACGAGACTAGTAATGATATTAACAAGTAAGTAACAAGAATAAGTTTACAAATATTGGCCATAACAAGACGAATATCAATAATAGTCATACGCGCAATCATGCCAGCTCGTGTTATTCTAACAGGATGGGAGTTCATGCTTCGGGGCCACACGGATTGGCCAAGAAATGCTGGGTTCTTGTACTAAGCTATCACCTGATGCAGTGCATGGCGAACCTCTACCCGCAGACCCGCCATGCATGCTGGTGTATAAACTGCCAGTACAGGCACACAGTCCGGGGTTTATGTTTTGAGGTTTTAGGGTCTAGTCCGGGTGTAGGCTTGGCAAAAGGGTAGCATGCAGCAAATGTTGGTGACAAGAACTATGATAACAAAGCACCAGCGACAAAATAGTGAATAGCAATACTAGTACTGGTGGTAATAACAGCAAAGTTTAAAAGTAATCATAAGAAGAATAGTGGCGACTGGCAGCCAAGGACAGCTTGCAGTTCTATCACTCCGGCATTTGGCGAGGCAGGCCCCCGAGTCGAGATGTCCCGTGATATAGTGGCCAGCATAATTACCCACACGTCGTCCTTAGGGCTCCATATTACAAGTATACTAGAACGTAACCATTCGACACGGACTTGTAAATGTAGTAGGTGCGGCAAACTGTCATACACCACTGTCTGGCATCAAGATGTCACCCTGTATCATGCATCTGCATCTTTGCTATTTTGGTACGCTCAGCCTTGACGTCAAACCAACCTGCGTTGCTGTAGTCTGCTACGAGCAACTGCAAGGCCGCATGGTAATAGAGGGTCTAAGTAATTGCCAATACTATTTGGGGCGTTCCTTTATCATAACTATACCCAAACCTTAATTACTCTAATTATTAATTATGGCCCCTACATTGCCCTACATGATACCATGAACTTAGCTTGGCGCCTGTGTTTGCTTTGGGGTGACTAGGACCGTTTGGACGAACGGCAAAGTAGAACTTCGGGCTACTCCCAAGCCTGTTTGATTCGGGGCGCAGTTCTGAATCTTAGACCTCAGATTCGAGACAGATCTGAGGCTCCCTGTTCGGACCTAACATAGGGGCCTTAATAATCATTAGAATAGAGTTTTGGTGCCCATTATGCTGTCTTTAAAAATAAGGAACCCCATGAGAGTTTTTGCAAATATCTAGGCCCCTACGTTATACTGTTCGTTGTACATTATGCCTGTTGTCGTTCGTAGCGGAAACAGCATGAGCCCGTCTCAACACTGAGCCCAAGCATGAGCCCCAAGCACATGAAAACACCGGACCGCACAAGAACCTATAAGTAAACGTCGAAATTTCACATCAGGTGGCGTTTTTGGTTGTCAGCCGGATCCAGGATCAGGCAGCTCGATTTCATCTGAGCCTCACCCCATTGTCTGTTTGGATCTAGGTTTCAGCAATAGTTTCAGCGGCTGAAGGCCTTAAGGCTTGAACCCCAGGGCCAGGAGCACTTTGCAGTTGAAGGAGAGGGGAGCACGCCGAAGATTGCTTCGGACACGTGTCAGGTCCACATGAGTCACGGATTGCGAAGCCGCAGTGCCTTTACAGGGATCATGCCCCTATTCATGCCAGACTCCTTCGGATTGTGGGAGTGGTTTAAGGCTGTCCTAGCGTGTGGTAACAAGCAACGAAACCATGTCCCTCGAGATTACAAACCGATTGGGTCTTGGCGACACAACAGCTTCCTGCGCATTGCGGACAGTTTTCATCGTCATGATGGGGTGTCAAGTCAAGGCTGAGATCCTGAAAACTGCACGGCCGTGGGGATCAGGGTTTCGTTGGGTTTTTGTTGATGACAGCTTTCTGCGACTTGGGCAGTATGGCTTGCAGGACCTTTTGCCTTGAAGCCCCGACCCCGAAGCCAAGTCCGCCCGCACGCTGTAAGGGTCAGTATAGAGTTACCGTAAGGAGTAAGGAGTTCCACATCAGTTACTATAACATAAGGTCTGCTGCAAGGGTAACTTGAAGGGTTACTGTAAGGGTCCTTTCCCTCCAGTCAAATCAGCAGCAGCGCTTGCGAGGCATTCTGGGTTTGGACCATGCAGTGCTGCTGGTCGGCTACGGTCAGGAGTGCCAACTGGTGTTGAGGGAGTTTTTGTTTTTCCGTGGCGTGACATGTGCAGCCTGACAAAGGCTCGAGGTGGCAACATGCAAAGTTGCTCAACTTAAAACCCTTCCGTGGAAGCCCAGGCAGCTTCAAGTGGGGGCCGGAGCAGTTGTAGATTTCCTTCTGCACATTTTTAAGACTTGCTGTATTCCATAGATGGACCTGAAGCCCAAGTTAGCTCCAAGTTGGGACCAAAAGGTCTTGATGCTCAGACCCTAATCGGGAATGGCAAAGAGTCAAGCACTACCTCACCTACCAACCAGGACGCATGCTGACACGGAGAAGACACAGGAGCAAACTCACCGAGGTCTTATTCCAGGTTTTCAACACCGAACCGAAGGCTTTGCACCCACGAGGAATCCCGGACCCTACCTCTGCCCGCAAGGACCGTGACATCTTGGGGAAGACGAAGCCCTACTGGAGGCAAATTGGCCCGAAATGCCAAAATGAGGGTTTATGACACTCATGCCTCGTCATCGACGTCACTACCACCATCTTCAAAACATACTAGCAGTGGCTAGCTTGTAGCAGTCAACGCGTGCCTAGTTACATCAGCAGTCCAAATTATTGGTGCCACTGCTGCGGCTCCTGCTTCTCCCCTGCCTGCTCACCAATATCGTCTTCGTCACCGTGTCCTCACCGGTCACCAGGATGCCATCACCATGTCCGCTACCGTCACTGTAACCACTATCATCATCATCATCATCACTATCATCATCTTCATACTCATCTTCCTCCTCGTCGTCATCATCATCATCACCGCCACCAAAATCATCATCATCATCATAATATTAACCATCTTCATATTCATCCTCATCCCCAGTCTCATTCTCATCATCATGTCACCGCAATCACCATCATCATCGTCATTATCATCATCTTCTTCATCACCAATATCACCACCGCCATTATCATCACCACCACCACCACCACCATCATCATCATCATCATCAACAGCATCACCGTCTACGACAATATCGTCGTCATATGTCGTCATCGTCTTCGCCCTCATCAGTGTCCTCGGCCAGTCCCACACACTCCTCAACCCTTAGGCATGCATCATCACCACATAGGGGTTTATAGCATTTAGGATGTCACCCGGTTCGGGCGAAACAGCACAGGCACGTGCATGAGAACCCCGCTCCCTGGGGTACCTGTGGGACGCCCGTCGGATAGGTGAGATTCCCAACCTTTTTCTTGAAGCCTCCAGCCCTTGACGCCCTAAGCCGTAAACCTAAATCAGTCCAAAACCCTAAACCTTATACCCTGAATCCTGAATCCTAAACCCTCAAGCCTACGTCCTGAAACCTTAAACCTTAACGCATGAAGCCCCATGAAGCTGTGGTTTTCCTGAGGCTCAAGAACTCCTGGGGCACCTCATGGGGCGAAAAAGGCTTCTTCCGCTTGGCGCCTTGCTTCGGTAGTTTAGCGTTTAGGGTTTGGGGTTTAGGGTTTGGGGTTTAGGGTTTAGGGTTTAGGCTTTGGGGTTTAGGGTTTTGGGGTTTAGGGTTTAGGGTTTGGGGTGTGGGGGCGGGGGTGTATAGTATTTCGGAGTTGAGGGTCTGGATTTCGGCAGTGTGTGGATGTCTCGGGTTTTTTGGTTTAAGTATCTGTAGGTTTAGAGTCTAGGGGGTGTAGAGGATAGGGTGAGTAGACGCCTGACTCCAAAAGCTGGGCATTACCGGTAGTTTCAGGCTCTAGGGGTTTAGGGTTTAGGGTTTAGGACTCTCAATCGCCGTCAACCTTTCAAAGCCTATACCGTTGTTCGAGCCCCAAACCCCAAGCACCAAACCCAAACCCGGAAAGCCTAGGTTCCCACAAACCATGATCCCTATCCTATACTATACTCTATACTCTACACAGCCTAAAGCAAAAACCCTAAGCCCAATTATGATTGAATGTTCTAGAAGCCCCGCTGTAAGCCCGAATGCCAACCCAGGAGCGGGGAACCGGGCGCTGTGGTGTGAACCTTGCAGCCACGACGGCACGTGTGGCCGAGACGCCGCTGGTTGTCTGACCAGGGCGGCTTCCGATCACAGGGGATTTAGGGTTTAGGGGTTGGGGATACTTAGGGCTATGTTAGGGCTTGAAGGCTTGGCATTATAGGGGCTTGGGGTTTAGCATCCGGTCGCTCAACGCCAGAGCAGAGCGTTATGTTTAAGAGGCGGGCAGTGGTAAGCAACCTGGACTGGGTAACACTTGTTGAAGTTTTCCATTTCGATCTAGGACATTTTCAGGTGGGTAGTTACCGTTATAATAGGAGCCTTATAGAAGGTCTACGTACCGTATAGAAGCCTTATAGAAGCCCTATATACCCTAAACGCCCCACCTGTAGTTTCCTTTAATTCGAGGATACCTTCATCGTTTCTGTTTCAGAGCACGCCAGATTTACAAGTTCATGGGAGGACATAGGAGCAGCCTCCAAACCCAAGCACCTGAACTCTAAACCCCAAGCACAGAACTCTAAACCCCCTGGCCCCCCCCAAACCTGAACCCGTCAACCCTAAGCTCAGGGCGCCTTTGCTCAGCAGGGCATTTGTACAAAGCACAGGTTCCTGCAGCTCGAGAACTCGGGAGTTTTCCAGAAAATTGGGGTCCATGACTCTGGGATCCTTGTAGTGAGGATAGTCTTAAACCTTGGGTTATAAATCAGGGTCTCCTGGGTTTTGTGAAACTCCCAACTAGACCTTCGAGCTGCCGCGGTTGGCTGTCAATCCTCCAACTTCGGCATGTCCATGTAGATGAAATGTGCCGGAAGGATTTGCAGCCACTCGACGTGACTAAACTGTCACTTCGTCGGGACTGCGCGTTTGGCGCCACGGCGGACCGCTCGAGCATTGGCTCTCGGGTTCCAGAAGCGGCCTTCGGAGAAATCGAGATCTTGGCCAGCCTGAATAGGGCTTTAATAGGCTGTTGAGGATGGTGATATAATGGAGATGAAGATGGTGATCATGTGATGGTCGATGATGCTGAAGAGGCCTGAAAAGGATGCTGATTACGTGGATGTAGCGGGCTCCGAAGCACGAGGAGCGGACTTTATTCCCCATGAACACACCTCAGCCAACAACGTGCCGGCTTTTGGTGTGATGGCCTTCCAGTCATCGCGCAGTAGACTAGGTTTGGGAAGCATGCAGCAACCTGCGGCGAGGGAGACTTTCCGGATCAGCATGACTGTAAGCAGCCGTTTGCAACGCTGTATCATGACTCTTCCCGCTGTCAGGGAGCTTTGGGTGGATGAGGACTGGAAAGAGTTCGTGAAGCACCAGGCCTCGCAAATCAGCTTCGAGTGGGGCTGTACGTTCACAGAGCAATTGCTGTGCCCGCTGCCAGTGGTGGTGGTAGTAGGTCTTTAGTGAGGCGGCAGCAGCAGCAGCATGCTGCAAGAGTAGGTGGTGCTGGTGGTGGTGGTCGTGTTGGTGGTGGTGGTGGTTGTTATTGTACCAAGCAAGGCAGAACACAAAACGGAAGCCAACAGCCATCTTGTTTGGGAGGTAGGTGCCTGGCAGACTGTCTCTGACGTCCTGGTCGCGGCCTCGGGGAGTGACGAGCAATCTAAGGCTGGTATCTTAGGGTTTTAGTGATTTTAGTGGCTTAGGGCTTAGGGTTTAGGGTTACCATATATCTGGCAGAAGCCCGACACCTATGCTGTCTATATGAACACTGCGCGTGCTGCTTCTTTGAGCTGAGCGTGATTGCATGGAGCAGGTGAGATGGAAAGAACGCCATGAAGTGATGTGGCAGCATGCATGCACCAGGGGCATACTCGTCGTGCACATGGTATACAGACCATGCTTTAGGGTCATCCATGGTTCTTGCACCTTGAAAGCTCTCTCCCTCTCCCTATATTATCAATAATATTATTATTATTAGGATTATTATTATTACTATTATTATTATTATTATAATATATATATATATATTTATATTTTTCTTTATTTACTTATGTGTTTATTGGTTTATTGAGAGAATTATTTATTTAGAGTATTAACAATAGATAAGTGCGAATAGATTTAGAGTGTGTGTGTGTATATATATATATGTATGTATACATATCAATCTATACATGTGTGTCTCTCTCTCTCTCTCTCTCGCTCTCTCCCTGCGCACTAAGTCTATCCCTGCGCTGTACAACTTCCGCGGCTGGGATCTGCAGGCTCCCATGAGTCGTCTAATCGAGTTTTTACATCTCGGGATCGAGGGAATGATCACAGTCTCACTATGATTCCTTAGGGTTCAGGGTTTATGGGGTGTAGGGTGTAGGTTTCTGGATTTCGGGATTACGGTTATTCCTTGGGGTGTCTTATTTCCAAGTCTACTATCATAAACACCAAAGTCCTATTCGAATCATTAAGACCCTCCATAAGAGCCGTGTCTCGGGTTCGATAGCATCCCATGGCTTCAGGATGTTGTAAGCTTCAATTTGGCGGGGAAACCATGAGCTACCCCACTAGTCCCTTAACTTACACCGACCCCCCCTCTTTACTAAACAGAAAGTCGATGCTTAAGTTGGCCGTGGCTACTAAGCACCCTCAACAAGACCTTGGCTAGACTTCATCCCAACGGCTCATCCCAACCTGGCAGGAGATCGAAGCCATAAATCCCGACGAGGACGCGCGGTTCTCATCCCTATGTCGTTGAGATAGGTTCTGGGTTGGAGTTAGGAAACAAGACAGGACAGGCACGCCCTCCTCCCCCACCCCCGTAAGCCTTGGGTAAAGAGGGATGAGAGCCGATTGACCGGGATGATTCGTCTCAGGCCTGGCGCAAAGCTTGCTGCCTCCGAATCTACTTGAACCTCAGCTCTCAAAAAGCGAACCCGGTAGTCATAAGGGACCCCAACAAGGGCACCGATACGGAGGGAGGCCGACCTGCCCCCCAAAAAAAACCCCAGGTGATTTCCTTTCTTAAGGGCCTCGCCAACGACATGGGCGATACGTCGGAGCAGCTCCACCTGCTCGCGGAGCCGCCTGCTCAGCAAGGGATGCACGAGGAACTCTAGTGGAATTTGTTTCCTTCTTCAGGCTTCAGGAGGCTTCAGGATGGCTTTAGGGTTCTACAGCCTAGCGGCACTCTACATCTGTTGAGCGTTCAGGGTGTGCATGCGCTTTTCCAAGTTTCTATGCTTCACGGACGTTTACGGTTTCCAGAAAAGGAATCTAGGGGTCTAACATAAAGGGGCTCTACAACTCGAGTTTCACAACTTGCCCAAAAACACCCAAGGACCAAGTCAAGAGAACACCGAGCCCCTGTTCTCCCCTAGGTTGGATCCGCAGAAAAAGGCGGGCCTCAAGCACCTCCAGGCATCGGCTTCAAAGAATCCTGCGGCTGCACAGCCATGGGCTTAGCCTCAGTGCGATTTCGGTGGAGGTCAGGGCAGAGGTCAGGGCAGGGAAAACTGAAAACCGAGGGCTCCTGTATTTGCAGCTCACCTCAGACGTAGAGCTGCAGCTGTGTGCAGTCTGTTATCACTGAGTGTTATCGCTTGGGCTCCATCCACCGACTCCGGATTCGACTTGATCTGATGCTTCTCCAGACTTGGCTACCAACTTTGGAGGGAGCTAGAAGTGCTGGCGATCGACTTTTCGGCAGTCTGCCAAAGAGTGCTGAGCATTGATGCATGGTTCGCGGATGCAGATCACGACGACCAGTACTATGGTGACTAATCATCGTGCTGCTAGTGCTGTCATCATGCCGTTGAAGATCCAAGCAATCACGGCGGGTGATGATGACTGATGCTGACGCTGATGCCAGATCGTTACTCTCAAACATCGTCCATAAAGGCCGAGTCTCACCACCGAAGCTCCAAGCCCGAAATCCCCAAACCCACAAGAAACCTGAAGACCGAAGATCCCGAACCCCTGTACCCAGGAAGCCCTCAGTCCCCAAACTCTTAGCTCCCTAAACCCTAAAGCCCGAAAACAGCTAAGTCGAATTCCTCTAACCCCTGGTTCCTAACCCTAAACCCCCACCACTCTGAAGCCCCTACACCCCAAGCCCTAGACCGCGAAGCCTCTAAACCCTAAACCTTCAACTCTATATTCTGAGCCTTACCTCCCCCAAAACCTATAAACCTTCAGCCCTTAATCCTCAAAAACCCCAAAAGCCTACACCCTAAAGCCCAAACCTAGACACCCTAAATCCCGAAGCCCTATAATCATCCCATCCCTGCGCCTTAAACTTGCCTAAGCCTTTGACCCTTACCTGTAACCGAAAAGACCTACCTTTTTAAGGTTCCTTATTATGGTTTCTATATATAGTTCCTTACAAGGGTAGGTCTTTTCGGNNAGGTAAACCCTATAATCCCTAAGCCCGTAAGCCCCTAAACCGGGAGCGAACCTCACGGAGCTGCTGCCCAGGGAAGCTCCGAGCAAGTCCAAGGCCAACCCGGCGTTCAAAAAGGGGGCTGTAAGGGTTTAGGATTTAGGGTTCAGGGTTTAGGGTTCAGGGTTTAGGGTTTAGGATTCAGGGTTTAGGGTTTAGGGTTCAGGGTTTGGGGTTCAGGGTTTAGGGTTTAGGGACCCTAAACCCTAGACCCTAA
>CAJNJA010006761.1:1982-16653 GCA_905231915.1 Symbiodinium necroappetens
ACGCACACGCACACGCACGCACGCACTTGCAGACCAATCATCCTTACTGTCATCCTTCCTTAGATGGATGCTGTTTGTCCTAGATTTTTACATTTTGACGCTCCGCTTATCGACTTGCCAGGTTGCCTGGTTGCCATTCTCTGTGCAGGTACTTGGATTGAGCCTCCCCAATCCATATCACGACAAACTGGAAAGGTCTTCGTTGGGCAGTGCCTTCCAGAATGTCCGCTCCCCCCCTGCTTTTCTGAGCACTATAGTCGTCTACATCCTGCCCTCGCTTTTAAGCACCAATGCCGCCTACATCCGTCGGAGCAGGATTTGCACAACCACGGTCTTCGTGTCTGAAAAGCACTGTTTTCAGGATCGCGACAACACTTGACAACACACGATCAACAATCTGATTGAATTTCTTCTTGTTGCTTCGGTGAGGGCAGAACTCTGACGAAACTAAGCATGAGCTTGGCCCTGCTAGTTCGTTTAACATCTAAGCATATGGGACACTTAGGTGCTTTGCAAAAGTAATGTTGCACTTTGGACGAATTGGAAACTAATTCATGTTTCATCTTACTGAAGCGATGAGTAGTTTGTCCTGAGTGCTGTACAAGATGGACCCGTATCTGGGATCAAAGTCTGGTCCTTGGATAACTACTCGGGTTTTATCTCTGAACAGAAACTTGGCAGTCACTGGCAACTGAATAGTTCGAATCGTCTTCGTGGACTTGCTGTTGAAGTCTGGACGACGAGAAGAATCGGGACTAGAAGAAGAACTTGACGAACTGGAAGACGAAGATGCCAAGGCATCTGAAATTGACGTACTTGTTGATACAGACGTAGTGGATTTGCTCTTGCACCCGACTTTTCGTCGGCATTTGGCCATGGCACCCACCACCAGTTTTACAGCACTCGATATGCTTGAAAATATTCAGAAGAAACACTCAGAAGACAACAACAGTAGCAGCTCTGAATATGTTGAGTCTGTCGACCACTCAACATGACGTGCCATAAAATCCTCCGCACAATCATCTGTTTCGTCAGAATGATGAGAGGCTGATGGAGCTGGCAGTTCAGCTGTTCAGCCTCACGAGTTGATCGAGATATTCATGGAAACTACTCTCTAGCCGCTGCCCCTGATAAGTCGCGTCTTGAGCTTGCCATCGGCGCTTTGACTCTGAAATTCTGAAATCTTTGCAAGGCGTGGATCTGTCGAAGATCTTGGCTCTCCCTTTTGGGGCTTATTTGTGAGCCTATTCCACTCTCCCCAGTCATCTTCAAAAGCCAGGGTTGGAGCAGGTCCAGCAGCGGGTTTTGACGCACAGCGGTCAGGCACTGCGCTGTCCTGCTGCTCTTTTGGAAAATCGGCAGCATCCCACGGATCTAACAGCTATACACAATCCATTCTTGCACCACAAGCCATTATTTCCCACCGCCGGTCTGAAACGGCGAATGGCCAAGGCGGCGGTATTTGCATGACTTTCGTTGGCAGACTTGCTCACCAAGCCCTGCGTCACAGGGTGGACACACCATGCACGTGCACGCACGCACGGCAACGCAACGCAACGCAACGCAACCCAATGCAACCCAACGCACCCACCCATCCACCCTCACCCGCACCCGCACCCACACCCACAGACAGAGACGCACACGCACACACACACGCAGACACAGACTCAGACACACACACACACACACACTCTCGACTTGGCTGAGTCTCAAGGAAGACAGCTCTAGGTGACAAAAGACTGTTGCTGCTTCATCTGGCTAACCGGCTTGCTGGCTGCGAAGATTCTAATCTTCGGGGGACTCACCTTCTAATCTGGATGCCACAGAGGGCCCAACTTTTTAGACATTGCTCGGACTCCGGCAAAGCCACTAGGAAGCCTCTTGTCGCGCGGCGCGCCAAGGTAGTCCTCAACTTCCGCCTGCCGCACGTCACCAGGCCGTTTGCGATATCTTTGCGTAAGACGCCTACTCCATCCGCCTCAGCCTCCTCAGTTTCGATACGCTTCTTTTCAGGGCTTGTAGATCGGCCCAGCAGGACCGGTCCAGCTGCACCTTAGATTCGCTTGGATCGTTCCAAACTAGGTCACACACACACACACACTCTCGCCTCCATTGCCTCCGCTACTTTTCGCGTCCGAGCTCGCGTCAGCAGCATCGGCAGACCTTACAATAACTTGCCGGCCTCTCAATCCGTGGTGTGGAATTGCACAGATTTGCACAGAAGACTTCCGCCAAGGGGCGGCTGCGGCTCGGAGAGACTCTGTGATCTCCCGCGCCTTGTTGGCAGCCCGCACACAGCTGAATTCCGTTCTGGTGCTAGCACAATCTGCGGTCCGGACTGTGGCATGGATCGCTCCTTGACCCTCTGGGCTGCTTCCTGTCACACGCACTGTAACCAGGGTAGCAAACGCAAGTTCATGCTGCTGTTGCGAAGCACCTTGGCAGCTTGCACCGCAGATCCTAAGTGGTTTCGGTGATCTGCAATTCACAAGAAGAAGCAGGTCTCCCTCACTTCTGATAGCTTCCCATAAACCCAGCAGGACTGCCAGGACTGTTCACCACCGTCGGTGCCAGCATCCGGCAGCATGTGTCGTGCCGTTGCATCACTAACATGAGACAGCAACCATGCAACGTCCTCGTCCCGTTCTTCAATTGAAACAGGAACGAAGCGCAGCATGCCATCTTTCTGTGGTGTGGAGCACACAGCCAGGACACCACATTGAGGCCACGGCGATGCACTTCGGGAATGTAAAAGCCGCCTCCGATTCGAACAGAGTATGGCTTGTGCTGCTCGGGCGGAGGCGGCGGAGCCTGCCAAGCAAAGGTTGCGCATGCAACGTTACAAACCAAAACACATCAAAACACGAGCAGCTTATACCGCCTCCACGACTCGTATAAAGCATAGCTCTTGTTTGTGCAAGCCCTCGCCCTGCCGACTTACAGGCGCCTCAATGCAAAGGGGAGCAACACTGTGTCACTACAGGCCTGACACCTGTGCGTTTCACACGAGTGAGGCAGCTGCATTTGTGCGGAATTGTAGCGCATGTGAGAGCCTCCGCAGAGATTATGCAACTTTTGAAAATTAAACGTGAGCCGCAAGTTGAGAAAGGGTAGGCCTCAATGGGCGTAGCATGGACGAAAGAGCATCCACCAGCTCTTGCGATTGAGGTGTCCCTGCAGCAAACTCACCCTCCAGAGTCACGCAAAGGGGATAAGGTTTGCTGAACCGGGCCTTCCTCCTCTGACGGGTCATTTTCGCTCATGGCGTCGAGATCTTACCCTTGGCCGAAGGATGCCTGTGACCCAAATGGCCTTTCACAGCACCACGACATGCGAAGATTCAATGAGACTGCTCATGTTTGTGGTCTGTCTGAGTCTACCTCGGCAGCAAACACCCGAGGAAGAGCAGCGAAATGAGGTGTTCCCTCACGAGGTAGACTGATATCAGCCGTTTGGCTTGCACGGTTTGTCGTTTCAGCCGGGATCTATAGGCCGGCTTGTTAGGGCTTTCAGGGTTTAGAAGCAGTCTTAGTCGGCTTGTAGGGTTTCTGAGACTTTACAAGACGCGCTATGGTTTCAAGGGGTCTATACGGAATTTCAACAGCTCTTAAGGTAGCATGCATTAGGCCTGGCTTTGCTTTCAACTAGCATTGCTTCGGTGGCTTTGCTTCAGAGCGCCGGGGGGGGGGGTCGGCGGCGGCCACCTCTCCGTTCCACTTCAAGCCCTCAGAAGCGTTTGTGGGGAAGGAATCCCCAAATAGGTCCAGAGTCCCCACAAACGGTTTAAGGGACGGTTTGTAGGGTTCATAGGTGCAGTTGCTGGCCAGACCCACAAACTTGCAAATAACTGTCTAATCAGGTGTTATGGTTTCAAATCGTCCATCCGTCTGCGCTGCCCAGCCAGAGAATGCAAGATTTTAATTGTCAGCGCTCTGGCGGTTCCGTTTATTCCCTCCTTCCTTTCTTCTTTGGTTAACAATACCACCGGCGAATACTTCCACAAGCCACATGACCAATATAATGGTCTTGCAACCGTAAGTCTATGTAGTGCTCGAGAGTAAACGGTTCCGATTGTTCTACCTGTGTTCTTTCTGTGTTCTCCTGGCGTGAGGCGTTGGCGCTCTTGCTCGCATCAGCTGGCTCACCACAAATTGCATCGCAAACTTGGGCTGCTCCCACATGACACGCTGCTGTTATATTGCCACGTGCAACAAGCCATCTTACGCAGCTCAGTGCGGCAGGGTGGCTCTCTGCGGCTTCTTGGCATCTCGCTGCCTGCTTCATTCCCTCCTGTGTTACTTCCCTGCTTTCCTCCCTGTGCTACCCTTCCTCAAGCCAGCAAACAAAACACCATCAAGCAAACACCACCAACAACGCAAACAAAAACATGTGCTTATATGTCGTACCGTGAATGGACTGGATTTCCGTAGACTTGCTTGTGGGTGAGTCGGCGGAGCCAGAAAACGCACTTCACGTCACTCTATGTTTCGTTTGATCTCGCTCTTTGCGTTGCCCGACATGGAGGGCCGGCAGTCCCCACCCCCCACGCTCGCAGCGGTACTGGGGCCATTGCCTCGCAAAGACTTGGTGCCCGAACATCATCAATCACAGCTAGGGCACCCTAGGAAATCACAGCTAGGGCACCCTAGGACAAGCAGAATTACATGCAGGCTCGCAGCAACAACAACCACCCACACAATCCCCCAGGCAAGCCGGGGGGACCGCAGCCAGGACACAGCAGACCACAGGTGCCGCACATCATGCAAGCCCACGCCCTCGAAGAGATCACGCCAAAAACCCGCAAGAGGGACGCGCCACATAAGCGGCTGTGGAAGAGGACGTCTGAGGGGCCGAAGCTGGCAAAATGCACCGAAGGTGGGGGCGACCCACTGGCACAGCAGAGCCAGAGTAAAGTACTCTGTGCTTGCATCATTTTCATGTGACATGTTGTCTGGGCTAAAGGGAGCAATTTGACACTCACTTCTCCTTTTCCCTCTTTTAATCTATAATACCACCAGGGATCGTAGAGCACCACCCTGAAGCACCTTTCAATCCTTGCGTTCCGGGGGTTGTAGAAAGACCCCCTTTCTCGGTCCGCAAGTTATAGATTACATCATCTTACATCATACATCCGTGCCCGTGAGGTCCTGTTCTGTCCTCCCCGGCACGTAATGAGAGACGCCCGGTGGACGCGCTTCACTAACCTGTGCATGTTGTCCAGCCGGAGCCCAGACCGGCACATAGCGCACGTCCAGTCTGCGTGGCCAAAGGCCAGTCCAACTAAAGGCTCCAGAGACGGAGGCCAACCTGTCCTGGTGGCTCAGTTTCTGCCTAAGCACTGCATGGGCGGAGAGTCCATTGCTGTTTGGCGGATGCACCTTAACTTGGGAATAGTTAGCGGGGTGAAAAACCGAAAGCTGCCCCAACGACACCCGTTCCTCCCTACCTTTCCTCGCTAGTTGAGCCCTAATGTAGAGACTGCTCTTCGTCTTCACGAATGAGACGATTTTCGAGCCGCATTCTGCAAGAGTCCGGCTTCTCGACGTTTGTCGACGCGGCATGTGGGATGATTTCCGGCAAAAGCCCCCCTGCTGTGGAAGGGATGCTAATCCCAAAACTTGCAGAGGCTTCTGTGATGCTTGTGCTTCACACCCTTAAGCAGAGTCAGTCCCCCAAGACTTCACCCCTAGGCAAGCCCAAATTGCTCAGCCTCCGTAAGGTAACAATTTTACCAAACACTCCGAGATCATCGCCTGGCTAGCGCGGATTCCGTTGCCAACAACACAGCGGCGACGCTTCGTCTATGCCACCTTCTGGCACGAACCCTGCTTTTTGTCTAGCCTAGGTTGCCGCGTATGAACTCACCCTCTATGCAAACCCAGACCTGGTCATGTACTGATGACCAGAGATGCCAGAAATCATCCTGCAGCGGAAAAGCACTGCAGAATACAGCGAGACAAGTTTCTGAAACACTGGCCCTAAGAACGGCAAGGCAGCAAGTTCAATTGAACAGGCGGTTGCTGCACCCAAGTGGCGCAGAACTGTTGCCAGCAGCAAACTGAACAAAATCTTTGCACCAGTCGGCATTGAGCTACTACTTGCACTGCAACGTGCAGGTGCCAGCAACTTGGAACTCAACAAAGCGTGACTCAAGGGCTCTGCGAACTTGAGCTTGACTCCCGAGTCTTCATCAACCAGCCCGAACCTCCTCCGTGATGGCGCCAAACCTTAGGTTGGGACAGCATAGCTCAAGAAAGCTCCAAAGATACTGCTCGAGCAATAACTCATTGTCTTTGAAGACGCGTCTGGTTTGCAACAGTGAGTTGCCTATCGCATGGCTGCGGAAGATGGACTGACATTTCGAAAATCATTCAACTAATCATGCGCGCAGCATGCCGGTTTCTGCAATCTTTGTGGCTCGACAACCAAACTCAATGTCTGGCTTAGCCAAACTGACACAAACAAGTCCCACAATCCTCCCCCACGTCCAACCCACGCAAAACAAACACCCCCCCCCCCTGTCTGCCACCGTCGGCACATGCCAGCCCTGCCCTAACACGGTCGGCAAAGCAAGCCGGTTCTGTGTTGACCATGCAGCCCCAAAACACTGAATCTTCGAACCACCCTCAAGGCCGAAGCAGGTGCGCAGCTGCCAGAGCTCGGCAAGGTCCAGGTTTCAAGTTTTTCAATCGCAGGTCCATTCATGATGTGAGCATGGAGTCCTATGGTCCACTACGATCCCACGATGTCCTACGCCTCTTTAAGTCTCAGCGCCGCTGCTTAAGGCTCAAATCTCATAAAACAAGTCTCGGTGCCAGCGCGTATGCACGGGGGGAAGAAGCTTAAAGGTGTGTGAAACTGCGTGAAAAGCGGTGTGAAGCACTCCTAAAAAGCTGCGTGTGCAGCGAAGGCCCGCATGGAAAGGCTCGTAAAAAGGCCTCTTCATTGATCAAGATGCTCAGAATCGCTCGAAGAGATTTAAGAGCGCAGACCAGCACTATTCAGCTTACCCTATGAGGAAGAAGCTCAAGCGCATAAAGGTGCAACGGCTCTTGCAGGCGATGGAACTTCGATCGGCCAAAAATATCGTCTGAGAAACAACGGGAAGATGCTTACTTCAAGGACTAGGCCAAAGACAAGAACGTCGGGCTGCAAGACTTGGCCCGAATTTCTGAGGACCGTCTCCTCGTCCAATGTTTCATGCAGGGCGGGTCGCATGTTAGCAAGCGACGTCAGAGATCAATTCTTGTGTAGTTGACATGTGTATTCACGAATGCTGTCTGCCCAAGATGGGTGCAATGTCTGGTTACTGTACCAAGGTTGTTGAATCGCAAGTGCTCGAACACAAGGTGGTCTTTTTTGATTCTCTGGTGGCAACGATCTGAGCAGGAAGTCCCGACTCATTCGTCTCTTTGGAGGGCTGCGTCAGCAGCCCGTGCTGTACATTTCATGTGATCCTCAAGCAAGGAACCTGCTCGGGAAGAAAAACTGACTAAGGTCACCTCGTGAGTGGAAGCAGCGATGTGTTCAGCATGCCAAAGCTGCCGATCAGTGCCTCCTGGCCGCGATGTCTGCCTGTTCATTCAGTCTCCGGCAGGTGGTCGCATCGAGATGGAACGGTGGTGTCCATCGCGATTTCTTGCCGTGTGACGGTACCCAGATGAAATGGACCTGAGTCGCACGCAGTCTGATCAGTCTGACAGCAGAGAAAGCTTCGTAAGCTAGCAGTCGTAAACAGCAAGCTCCAGGGGAGACCAAAGCCTTCAACGCCGCCTCACAATCCACCAAGATGAAGAGCGCCTCGGGGAGACATGGAAGGGTCGCAGCAGCAGTGAGAAGCTCCACCAGTGCCAGAAGCTCCATGCGAAAAGGCGTCTGGTCTTCACCTTCGTCTGCTCCGACAAAACACCATGGCGGAGACTCGGACACGATGGAGAAAGCGCCAATCTCGTCCCGTGAACTGCCGTCGGTAGCCAACACAGCTCGTTGCGGAGAGGCTTCGAAGACAGCTTTGAGTTGCACTCTCAACTCCTCTCTGTCAGTGATGCCAGTCGAGGGAGGTGGTGGGAATTCGCGTAAGGGAGCACCAAGGAGCCGCTCGCCGACTCGCTCCGTGGGGGGGTCAACGGAAGGTCGATGCTCATCCAAAGCTGGGCACAGCCATTGCAAATGAGCTCGGCTAGGCCACGAGAGCCCACACAGACATTTAACTTCGCCTTCGAACCTAAGTCGTTTGGCCAAGAACCAAGAATTGCATGCAACAGCAAGTGCAGCATGACGGTCAAAGGGCCCAGCACCTCGCCGATAGACAGTCTTGTGGCCTGAAAAGGCAAATCGCGTGCCTGAGGGGGGCGCAGGGAGGTTTAAACCAACCGCAAGGGAAGGGTCATGCCTGTGTAAGGACCTAACTATGCGACCACATGTCATCGTCGCCTGCAGTTTGTGGCAATCAATCAACCAGCTCCTAAGAACTCGAGGCGAATCCACACCCATCCGATAGGTGCGTGTCCGCATCTGATCGTCCCTACGCAGGAGTGCACGGTTGTGGCAGTCAAGTTGCCACCCATGTTTCTGGATAACCTGATTTGCAACCGGGAGGCCATGACAACGTGCTGATTGTAGCTCATTCAAGGTGATCGCTTCAGAAGGTTCTAGGACACACGTCAGAAGTCTTTCGAGGGCCCTGATAGCAGACCATTCTGCCAACCAGAAAACATCCAACTCCCATCCTAACACTTGGCCAACAAGCACTCTAGGGGCCTCCTGTGTCAGATTACGTTGGAAAGCCCATCGGATGCATTCAGCAATGCGGGTCATGGTGCATGGTTCAGGCACCGCCACGCCCGCAGCCCAAAACATTGCAGGAAAAATCAAAGCCTTAAGCACCCGCGCTTTAGCCTCAATCCCAAACCCCGTGAGAGCAGCCAGCCGAACTCTTTCAAGGAGTTTGGGAAGACGCATCTTGAGGAGTGAGGTTTCACCGGTGTCAAGGGCTAGGCTAACGCCAAGGAAGTCGAGGGTGGCAGTTTGGGTGTAACCGCGGGCGCGGGTGACCTCATGCCACGGACCATCGGACTCACATGTAACAAGATGGCACTTACGAGGCCTGCATGACAGGCCTGCAGCAGCATCAAAAGCATCACTCCTGGCAAGGGCATTCGCAACCTGCTGAGAGTCAGCACGGTTTCTGGGTGACCACATGCACCGGTCATCTACGAAGATGCCACACTCGATGTCACGAGCAGCAATGTGCTCAGTCCACAGCTGGCCGAGGCCTAAACTGAGTAGGGGAGACAACGGGCAGCCCTGTAGGATGCCAATGTTGGCCGTTCGCCATTGGCTGTCACACAGGCCTTCAGCAGTGAACATACGGAGTTGCATGCTATAAAAGCTCTGGACCAAGGTTACCAATTGCTCCGGGGCTCCCAGCTTACAAAGAGCACGACACACCACCTCAGTCGACAACGAGTCGAAGAAGGCATGCAAGTCCTGTTGGACGAAAGACGTTGTTCCATCCACCCAAGCGTCGAAGACACGCTTGTGGAGATCGACAGCAGATTTGCTAGGTGCACCTCCAACCGCGCGGTGGGACATCCAGCTCAGGGTCCAGGGGCGGAGGCGCTGTACGATGGCCCTCGCCCCCGCCCGCCAACATGTAGAAAGCAGGGCTATGGGCCTAGTTTCGCTTGCATTCTCAGCAATCAGAACTATGGTGGAACGTTGCCAGTGTCTTGGGATTTGGCCAGTGGCTATGATCACCTTCCAAAGCATGGCATAAAGTTGCCACCACCGAGGCGGGAGCTTGAGTAATGTACTGGCAGCCCAGCCATCGGGGCCGGCTGCAGTTTTTCTCATCTTTCGCATGGCCTTTTGCAGGTCTTCGACGGTGGGGGTGATGTCGATCACATGAGTCTCCCTACTACTCAGACCATCCAAAATGGCATTCAGGGCAGGTAAGTTCGGCTGCTGAAAGGGACTGGCCCACCGTTTGGTCCAGTGGGCACCTTGATCCTCGATTTTTGCTGCCGGGTGAACGTAACCTACCTTAGTCGCCACAGGGTCGGTGGCAGCCTGAAGGTGTAGTGCTTTATCAGGTCGTCGCTTGACCCACTTGATGACATTGTCGACAGAATCACGAATTGACGCTTGCCACTGCTCAAGCCGCACTCGCCTTTCCTGTTGACGGTACTGGAGCTCCAGGGCCTCAACCGATTCAAGGGCCAAGTCTGGGTGGTTCAAATCCACCGAGGGGAGTTCGGGAACCTGTACCCGCACACCATGAATGGAACGGGCAGTGGCCTTGCGGAGGTCGTCACGCCATGGTTGACGAATCTGCTGGTGCAGCCTTTGAGTGAGTCGTCGCAAGGCCTGAAGCCCTGGGGATTCATGTCCATGTTTGGAAGGCCGCCGCGGGTGGCGAGAATAAGAACTAGGCTCCCACAGGTCACTTCTACGGCAGCCCCCCTCCTGAACACCAAGCAAATCCTCACCAAGGTTAGACAAGGCGACCCAAGCCTCCTCGACCTGGTTGTTTTGCAAGAGGCGCAGAAGTGCAGGTTCCGCCTGATGCAGGATGGTGCGGTGCTCCTCCTCAAGATGCTCAAAGGCCGAGAAGTCACGGAAACGCGGGGCTCGCCACATGGGTGGATACAAATCCTGACCATAGTCATAAGCCACCAATGCGTGATCACTTAGAGGCTTTCGTCGCTCTGTGGTGACATTTAAGGCAAACAGGCACGGGTGATGCAGGGCAAAATCAATGCGCCGAATATCAGCGGGCTTTGCAGGCAGACTGACCTGTGACGCATCATCCGCCGCCCTCAGAGTGCCCGCTGCCAGAGCAGCCGAGATCGGGCCTTCTTCCTGGGTGACATTGAAATCTCCTACGATAATGAAATGGCCTCCATACGCCTGAAGGGCAAGGTGGAGCTCCGCGAATGCCGCATGGGTGCGCTCCGCACTGTCAGCATAGCCATAGAAAGCGGCAACCAGGATGTGGTGATGGACCGTACCAGAAGGCCAAGCAATGAGACCTGCGGCAACCCTGGGACTTGCCAGGTCCAACTGTAAGTGGACAGGAGTCACAGGCAGAGTGGAAACCAGCGCAACTCTGTGACACTTGCTAACATCAGGAGGGCTAAGGATGATCTTGCATCGTTTGGCTTGCCACTCGCTTACATATCCCACTGCCGAGGTTGTGTTGATGTTAACCTCCTGGAACGAGGCCACAGCCGCATCGAAATCACACATTGCCGCATGCATTGCATCGGCACTGCTGATCCCTTTCTTGTTGACGTTACAAGTCAAAACCGAGATGAATGTCTCAAAGGGTTATCACGGATGGCGACGAGGGCCGAGTCAAAGGTGGCCTGAACCTGAGCCGGTGTGAGGCCGGGGACAGGCCTGTCACCAAGCCACTCCCGAAGACTCTCTGTTCGCTCAACCTGGCGATCAATGGTCGACTGTTTTCGAGATTGAGTACAAGTGGCACCTGTATGCAGCTCAGGCTTCTCGTTGAAGATGATGCCACACCTTCGGCACTTGATCCAGCTTTTGAAGCAGCACTGACGGGCCCTGAACCGTGATTGTCCCGGGACCTTGCTTCCAGGTTTGGCATAAACAGGAGTGGGCCAAAGGAAAGGGACACAATGCTCCGGCAGTCTTGCACTTACGCGGGCAAGGCTAGTTTTGCTGATTTGGTTGATGCGCCTTTTGGCTCTGAGTTTTGGGTTCGTGCCTTGTTTGCGCCGTTGGTCACGAAGGATTTCTTTCCACCTTTCCTTGCTGATGCGAGGATGCTTAAGGCCACGATGATCAAGCTTGAGGTGCCAAGTGACACTTCGCGACATGGTCGCAGCCTCTTCTTTGGAGATGCCCACGTTGCAAAGGGGGCACTTCCAAGCAACCTCATCGTCAGGGCCAACCTGGACTAATCGCGCCGTATGAACATCCCGCAATGTATTGAGCACAGGGTGCCCTGGGTGATGCTGCTTCATATGCCAGGCCTTGATGGTCAAGAGCTGGGCGCGGCTGGTGCCCCGCTTCTTAAAAGCACACAGCCTGCATTTGAACAGGTTTTTCCGCAACATTTCAGCAACCTCAGGTGGTGGCACGAGTCGCCGTTGGGGACGAGCGTGGCCACTGGGGGGCCCAGTCTCGTCAACAGCATCGACGTCCTGTACGGCGCCAACAGACCTTGCTCTGCCAGCCGAAGAGGCAGATCTTAGAGCTCGACTAGGCATCCTAGGTGAAGGGACGACGAAGCTGGCCTCCTTAGCGGAATTCTTACTTTTGGGCCTGCCCTTCTTAGTCTTGGCAACACATGCTAGACCGCTCGAGGGTTCAGTACGCAGATCAGCAGCACGGGTGCCACCGCCACCACTGGAAGCAGATTCTGTGACAAGCTCAGAAATGCCACCGACTAAGAACCCTCCGCAAGGATCCGCCTCAACATCCAACAAGTCCTTGGGATACACCTCACCAGTGGGGGCGAGGAAATCAAAGTGGTTCGAGGAGTAGAAAAAGCAATGGGTCGATGATGCCCATTTCTTGCCATACGCAACAACCGGGAAGTTGGCATCTTCAGGAATCAGCACAACTTTGGTTTTTGTAAGCTTGCATAAGGCTCGCAATTCAATATCGCCCGAATATGAACCCGGCTTGGAGATTTCCTTCACGAAGGTCTCCCAGTCGGCACACGGTTTGCCATCCGGGCCCTTGGACCCATCGTCCTTCCAGGCTTGACAGTACCACTCAGGGTGGCCCTGGATGTGGGTTGCCACTCGGGCACGTAGCTCCAAATGGTGAAATGAGGGTTCTGTGCGCCCACGATTGAGAGCACACGCCATCGTGCGATACATGCAGTTGCCGTCCTCCTACACAGCCCAATGTGGTTAGAATTAAGCTTGCGCGCGAGGACACATTTTGCGTGCGCGAGAATCAGCCGTTCGCGAGAACGCGAGAATCTGCCCCGGGGCCGTCAAATCCGAGCCAGTGCATCCGAAAATCAGCCATCCTCTCTTAATGCATCCAGCTTTGCCCTTGGCAGGAAAAAAGCTGGATAATTGAGCCGAGAAGACTACAGATAGCTCAGCCATCCGACCTGCGTGTGTCAGAGCCACATGCGTGTCACCTGCATGCCTGCACCCCGCCCCTCTAGGAGCTGTTCCGTTTGAGCCGGTAAAAAAAATAAAAAAAATATAAAAATAAAAGAAAAAAAAGAAAAAAAACTACATATGTCGGACACCTGACTTAACTTGTGGCAGGGTTCTGTATGCTGGGTTTCCGCTTTAGGATGTTAGCTTCGGGGACAGCGAGATTTCAGATTCGGAGGGAAAGTTGCCTCTTCAGTCCAAGCCTTAAAGATGCAAATGCCACACCATGCCTTACAACATATATCTTCGGACAACACAGGTAAGACTAGAGAGATATAGGTAGATAAAACAGACATAATATATACATATAAGGGTAGGGTCTAATGGGCCAGTTGTCTTTTCAAGACAACACAGGTAGGACTAGAGAGATATAGGTAGATAAAACAGACATAATATATACATATATAAGGGTAGGGTCTAATGGGCCAGTTGTCTTTTCAAGCTGAGCAACATATCATGCTTGCAGTTGGGCTAGTACACAAAGTCTACAAACTTGGAGTCATATGAGGTCGTCGAGATGTATGTGCGCATGTGCTCGTTCGTTTGATTCTGGAAGTCGGTTCGGCTCGCCTTTCGGGTTTGAAGGTTCAGGGTTAAGTGTCATAGCGCATCCCAATCCTGAAAGTGTAGCCTCCGAAATGCAATCCCCTAATGATAAACCCCAAGCCACTAAACCCTAAACCCGAATCCATAAACCCCTAAACCCTAAACCCGACGAACGCTCCTTTGGGTCCTCACCAGGCTTGTCATCCATCTACCCCTGAACCCTAAAGTAGACCTAAACAACCCATGCCAGCTCCGGGAGTGCCCATCGAGGCTTCAAACCTTTAAGGTTCAAGCCTGTAGGGTTTAGGGCGTAGGGTCCGGGAGCATACAAGGTTTAGGGCAGTTTAAGGTTTAGGGTTTTAGGGCTTGGGCTTCAAAGCTCCAAACCTCAGAGCAAGGATGGGGGATTAGGGTTTTAGGGCCTCGGCTTGTCAAAGTTCCAAACCTTAGAGCAAGGTTTAGGGTTTAGGGTTTCAGGGTCCGGGGCTTCAAAGCTCCAAACCCTAGAGCAAGGTTTAGGGTTTGGGGCTTTAGTGTCCGGGGCTTCAAAGCTCCAAACCTTAGAGCAAGGTTTAGGGTTTAGCGGTTTAGGGTCCGGGGCTTCAAAGCTCCAAACCTTAGAGCAAGGTTTAGGGTCCAAGGCCTTAGGCTCCGGGGCTTCAAAGCTCCAAACCTTAGAGCAAGGGTTAGGGTCCAAGGCCTTAGGGTCCGGGGCTCCAAAGCTCCAAACCTTAAAGCAAGGTTTAGGGTTTGGGGCCTCAGGGTCCGGGGCTTCAAAGCTCCAAACCTTCGAGCAAGGTGTAGGGTCCAAGGCCTTAGGGTCCGGGGCTTCAAAGCTCCAAACCTTAGAGCAAAGTTTAGGGTTTAGGGGCTTAGGGTCCGGGGCTTCAAAGCTCCAAACCTTAGAGCAAGGTTTAAGGCTTAGGGTTTTAGGGCCTCGGCTTGTCAAAGCTCCAAACCTTAGAGCAAGG
>CAJNJA010006762.1:0-16651 GCA_905231915.1 Symbiodinium necroappetens
TGAAGTGACGAAAACACTGTAAATACCCATGGAATCGGCATGTCGGTTTTGCGCGTTTACAGTGCGTCGGGGCCAACAACAACAACCACCACAACAACAACAACCACAACAACCACAACGACCACGACCACCACCACCACCACCACCACTGCGACCACGACCGCAACCAACACCAACACAAACACCACCACCAACAACAACAACCACAACCACAACAGCAACAGCAACAGCAACAGCAACAAAAAAAACAAAAAAAAACACAACAACAACAACTACAACTACAACAACAACAACACCAGCAGCAGCAGCAGCAGCAACAGCAGCAACAACACCAGCAACAACAACAACAACAGTTGCAGCAACAACAACCGCCACGACATGTCGTCTTAGCCAGATCGGACGAAAGCTTGAGGGCGCAGAGTTGCTGCCAAGGTGATTCGTTTCCACAGCGATGTGGCCTTGTTGAAGGTTGACGAGAAAGATTGCTTTGTCTTCTCCTTCGGCTGTTTGGTCTGCTGGGGATGCACTCCTCAAGAGGTCAACGCCGCGCGGGACTCCGTGAAGAATTTCTTGAAGGAACCGCTGACATCCACACAGGTGGAGATCGATCATCTCAACATCGCGGGGGGTGATGCATTGCCCGCGTGCCACAAGGCCGGATGGGGCAGATGGAAAAGCGAGATGCCCTAGGGGGTGTACTCCCCTTTGCCTACAAAGAAAACATGAGACCCAGCACATTGCCTTAGTATCCCTTACCTGCAGGTGCAGGAACGCATTGCCATCGCCTACTCGTTGGCTCAGTCTGTCCGCCTCAGCATCTTGGCTGTAGTGTTCAATGTTGGAGATCGATTCATTACAAGCTGGTGCAGAGCGCGACTCCCAGCCATCCGAAGGTTTCTGGGAACAGCGCATTGACGAGTGGATAGCAGCCACACGCAACATCCCAGAAGACATGGCTCGCACAGGCGTGGTGGCAGATCCCGACCAGCTTGCATCATGCAGTGCCAGCTGCTGTTAGAGTACACGCCCCGCTCCCTCGCTGTCAGGCCGTGTGCTCCTGAGCAGCCAGCACGTTGCGAAGATGATGGGAGAGCTTTTCGCGTTGAAAAACCAGGCCGGAGCATCTGGGCACAAAGATGCGAGCCAGGAATCCTGCTGCAAATGAGGTGAATCTTGAGTTCGACACTCTTGACACCCCCGATGTGTTCTGGGAGTTTGAAGAAGCCGCCTCTTAGCGGCACTCGGATTGCAAGATCGTCTAGACTAAGAGTCCTGGATTCCTGAAAAGTCGTTTGCGCATTACTACAGCAGGAGCCCATCTACGTCTACGCCAGGCAGCATTTGGACGTGGACCGCCGGATCCACATCGTGAATCACCGTTTTGAGGTCCTGGTCTGTTCAGTGTTCCGTCACTAGTCCTACAAGGATGCGCAAGTTTCTGGCACGCTCATTCCGTCTCACTCGCCTCTTCATCTGCAGCTTCACTCGTCCATTCCCATCCTGCAGGTGCTTGAGGACATGTTTGACGTTCTCAAAGACAAGTTGGATGAAAGACAAGGGAGCAGGCTGGACTTGTTCCCACTTTCACAGTCTGAGGTTGTGCGCTGCAAATCTTGGCTAGGCTCACCTGGATCATCATTTGGCTTTGTGCCCTGGAGACTGTTTTCTCGGCTCTCAAGATCATTTGGACAGCCGGGCTCCTCCCAGCTGTGAAAGATGCCGCACCTAGTTTGCACAGTGCTCAGTTCGTCAGAAACGAGGCAGGCAAAGCTTCGGAAACCCTGAAGGAACAGTGGTCGCTGAGAAGTTTGAGTCTGGTAGGTATTTCACTATCTCGAACCCGTGCCCGGATACTGACCCCACTTTAATTCCTGATATGTGGTCAGCAGCTATCGCTTTGCATGTCTAGTGGTGGAGCTGGCCGAAGGCTTAAGCTGAGCCTATGTGCTTTCCTTCCGACCGAACGAACTGACCTCGCCTGCGCTGTCCCAGATGCGAGATTCCAAAGGCCAGCCTCGCCTGGAAGTCCGAGTTGCGAGAGTCCGATCGCCCAAGTGATTGCCTCCCGTCGACCCGCTGGCATGACATGTGAAGCGAGGTGTCTGGATGCACAACATGCCGCAAAACAGTGGAGGAAGTGCGCACGGGCACAGACTGTCACACTGTGCTCCCAATTTCGCATTTAATATGCTTGTCCATCGGCGGCAGCCCACCGCTCGGGTGGGCCCGTGCAACTGTAAGGCAGAATGTAGCACAACAGCCAGGCAGATCCAAACAAAAGACAGGTTTTCACGCTACCTAGGGTTCCTGTCCGGCGATGGCCATTGGCCATTAGCCCAACCCACCCCAGCGTGACCCGAGATGCACCTTTGCCCGCTAAATGCGTAACCTGTACGTTTGGAAGGCAAAAAATAACCCGCGTCTTTGTTAGCCACTTCTCTTGCTGAACTGTGCCGATAAAGGTGTGCCTACTGAATTCACCTGAGGACATACGGTGTCCCCTGCCTAGAAGATATAGGGGAGGAGGAAGCCAAAAAGCAAGCACGAGCCCGACAAATGCGTAGGACAGATTTTAAATCTGTTTATGCCAGGGGGTTTTATGTTGCGTCAGCATGTGACCTGAGCTTCTGCAAGAATGAAACTTCATCCAAGCCTTGAGTCAATGTGTCCAGTTCGTCGCGATGCTGTTCGAATACCCACGATGAATTGGGATGGTTGTTGAGATATGTGCAGTTCCCGAGCTTGGCAAATGGGGGCAGTGCCAAGATGATGTGCAGTTTTGGTGGCCCAATATCAAGGATCCTGATTTCAGACGCTTTGGAGAACCGGCCACATGAGCTCAGGCACACTGGCTCCTGGAAAGTGCGTCATGGTCCAATGGCACTGTCCCATCGAACACCAGTTCACTGGCTGCTTGGCTGAATCCGTCTTGCTAGTGCTTGGACAGACCAACTGGCTACTGCCAATGTAGCTTTGGGTGCATCGGATGCTGCTGAAGGCATCAATGCAGACGCGGCCAGCCTCTATCCAGGACTGATTTGGTTGAGCATCTTCCTCTTGAAGTTTGGATGCGTGGGTGGTGGTCTTGATGCTTTCCAGGAAGCGCCGCGCGACTACATCTTCGTTTTGCCCATACTGGGCACCCTCGATTTTATTTTGCATCATGCCACGCTGCTGGCAAAGAGCTGTCTAAGCTGGGCTCAATCATAGACGAGAAAGGGTTTCCCGCCTCCTGTACGGCAGCGTGCTGTTGTCGCGACAAAGAAATTTAATGCCGTGGACGATCGTCGATGTCTTAGTCTTGAACATCTGACTGACAATGCTTTCAGGCAACTGCCTTGCATGCTCTAAGTCGGGCGCGCAGTTCGCATCCTGACGCCCTGTAACCAACGGGGATCGGCATGCTGAGTTAGTTCGAAAAGACCGGACAGCAAAGGCAGCTTTGCTATGCTTCTGGCCGCGAGGGGATCTGTGCCAAGCCTGAGCACTTGTTACCAGGGTGCTACGTGGCCCCCTCCGCGGTGTTTCCTGGAAGACGATGAGGGCGAGGCAGATGAATCGCTGACTTGCGCAAGCTACTACAACCTGCACTTCGGTCCTTTAAATGTCGGAACCTCCAGTGTTTTTCATGCACCAGGTACTGACTTCCGATAAGGACACTGCACACGCGGATCGCAGCACCACCGTAACATGCGGCGCACAAGCATTTGCTGCAGCGGGCTGGCTTTATGATCAGCAGCTGTGGTGGCGAGGAATTGGCGGAAGCCATGGAGGGTAAAAGTGCCTGATGCTGAGCAAAGCGAGAGCTGGGCGTTCCGACACCGCACAGTACGGTGTAAACAGGACCCCACAGTGAAAATCTCGAACTTTTCAGGTCCCAGCCCTGGTTCTGCGATGCCTCCACGCGGCGCTGAGGCGCAGCTTCTGAGCTGTTCTGGTAAAAGTTTCCGCGGCCTAGTTCCTCAGCAGGTGTCCTCAGGGCTATAGCACAGCATCGGACGCTGCCATCGCCTTGGCGTAATGAACAGCACGTGCTATATCTTTATCTCTAGAGGTCAGGCGTTGAGATACCTACCTGCCTCGGTTTGTGCTGCCGGGATAGTACCGTAGGAAGGAGTTTGCACACCACATCTCACCACTCTGCTTGAATATGAAGGGCATCTCCCTTAAAGCTTCGTGTGAGACAGTGGCTTTATGGTCGCGAGTGGCTTGTGTTCATCTGTTGTGCACTGGCTAGTTGCGGCTAGTTGATAAGGCATTAGCTGCGCTGCTTGAGCAGCTGCTGTCTATCTCCTTGACGGCCGACTGCCACGCCTCCTGTCGGCAAGTGGGATTTCAGCACTACGGCAAGTCTCCCAGAACCCTTAAAATATACCCAACCCCAACCCCAAATGGCACCTGGCTCTCTAGGGCCTAGGGAGTCTCCACTAGACTCGAAGACTCGAGGCAGCTTTGGCCTTTCTGCGGGAAGCGGCACTCCTGCTTCGAAGGCCTTGTTTAGCTTAGCACCGGCAAGATCTTGCTGTTCGTGCGGTAGCTAAGCTTGAGGGTTGGGACCGCAGAAGTCGAAATGGTCTGATGCTTCCAGGCACCGTCGCCTGTACTCCCTGCTTGACGTGGAGGGCGGGATTTTCGGCCTGGGGGGTGTAGCTGACAAGTCCGCCTGGGTCTCAGATCCGAGCTTTGGCCGACAGGCCAGTGCAATTCTTCAAGCTCTTATGTGCTCTGAGATGTCTCTCCGTTCCGAACCCGATCGCATCAAGACCCTGTTTCGCAGACGTCCCTGACAGTACACACAACTGCACCTGTGAGCAAGTGCACTGCAGGTGACACTTGCATGGTATTTCCAGGGCATCAGCTGCTCACTCTCGCCGGTCTTGGCGAGTGCTGCACAGGCGCAGCACTCGGCGAAAAGTTCCATGTCCACATCACACGTTGTTGGCTGTCAGGCGTTACCCTCCAGCATCCCAAAGCGGAACGAGGTCATCGCTGATCTTTTCCCCTTCAAGGAGCAGGGTAAAGGCTAACCGGCTTAGAGGTAGCCTTTGCAATGGTGGGCAGTGGATCAACAGGACTCACATCAGTGGCTTGCGGGAGAAGTTGTACGGCATTTCGGTGCATGGCACTGAGCGTTTAGCGTGCCCGCATGCTCGGATTCATAGTGACCACCAGCATTACGGACTTGCTCCTGTACTGGCTAGTACACTCGCATCACTCGTATGGCTTGACATATGAGTCCTTTCACTATCACTATTGCTATCGGTCGTCTTCGTGTCATTACTGCTCGCACTTGCCTTGCGATGCCAAGACGTTGTAGCTTTCATGGGGCACCGGCTGTGTTTCGGCTATTCGCAAACTCAGACTGCTTGTGTCGCCGTGCTGCTCCATGCTCCTCCAAGGCAGCTGAGGACATTCCGAAGCAAACGAGCAGAAGATCCAAGCCTCGGGCTTTGATTATCAGCCTGCATGTCTCGTGTCGCCACCATGGTTCTGCCTTCCACCGCAGAGTGAGAGTGTCTCGGTGGCTGGGTGGGCCGGTGGGTGGGTGTGCGAATGGACGCACTCGCTGCTACCAGGCTTGCCAGCTTCGTGTCTGAATCAGAACTGAGAGCAACTTGCGAGTGAGATGCTGATCGATTGCAAAATGATTGTACCGAGACTTGCCGTTTCATCACCGAGCTGCATCAACGGCTGCGAGTCTTTGAGGTCACACTTGTAGGGAGTTCGCCGGTTGTGGCCGCCAGCATTGCACGTCAAACTCCTGCACAGTTTGTCTCCGGCTGGTGGGTCACAGAAACGTTGAGCTCATGCGACAAAATAAGCCAGCACATACCATGGCATGAGTCATGATGAGGCATTATCTTGGGATCGAGATTTCAAGCAAATTCGTGATATTCACACTTGCGTGGCATTGCGAGTCCCTGTCGGGAGTCACAAGAAGAAACATCCCTTCTGCTGCCCCGGGTCTCGCCGACAATGAAGCATGCAGGACCCCATCAAGTGCATCAAGTAGATGTAAGTGGCAGATCAGCCGGGATTGCGCTGCAGGAGCTCTCTCAAGGTGTGGACAGACAGAAGATCTGTCTGCAACGGGAGGAGTCGGCCAACTCAAAGCAGCTGCAGCGATTGGGCTCCGGAGCTGTTTCCTCAGGGTGTGGGCATGCATCCCATCATGGGGCACTCGATTTTTTTATCTGGAAGCTCCGATCAGGTCTGCATCATCGAAGTCGAGGTCGAAGATGCCGAAGGCGTAGCTCTGGGATAGTCACGAAGAGATTGAGATGTGCTGGGCGAGCATGTCCTGCACCTGAATCAGGTATCGAGTCCAAGGTGGGCACCGGATTCCTGGGTATTTTCCCGGCATCTCGCCTGCGATGACGATCTGTTTGATGAGGAGTTCTTTTCTGCTTGGTTTCCTGCGTCCAAGTCAGGACCACCTCGCCGGCTTGCTCTTCCTCGTCACTTGCCGACACGTGCTCCCAGACGAGGCTACCCTTTGAAGGGGTTTGGCTCACTGTCACTGTCATGCTGGAACAGGCCTCCTGCGACAACGCGATCTGTACTTTCGAGGTAAAGACCGTAATGTGCCATGATTTCATAAGCATTGCAAAATAGCGGCGTGGCTCTGCCAGAGGCATCAGGGCAGCCAGGGCACAGTCTCAGTCCTTCACCTGCTCTTGGCTTCGCCGCTCCGCCTTTCTTGGATGCCTGGGCCCCAGGGCGAAACGTGGCGGAGCCCTTGCGGAGCTGTGCATGCTGTGCCTGTTTCGCTCGAAGCTGTTTTTGGGCGGTCCCGCGGCTAGAGCTCAAGCTTGGCGACGTGGTCCTCCCCCACGCAGCCTCTCCGAAGACATCATGGGCCAGGGTCTTGGCATGGGCGACTGCAAACTGGTTTCAGTCAAGATTCAATAGCAGAGACAGAAAATGTGTAGCAGGCTAGGCACGCCTCTGACAACTTGCGGGCTGCATGGCAACAGGTGCTGGCGCTTCCACAGAAGCTGCGGAGGCTGCGTTCTGACAAACGTGCTGGCTGTGCTGTGTTGTTTCTTTGGCTTGCGATCGCTGCGGTGCAGTGACCGGGGCGTGCGCACGTGGGAAGTTGTTAGCTGTTAGCTTCGGTTGGTCTTAGCTTGCATTCGAGGGGGCCGATCTGGATCTGGTGTAGACTCTAGATAGTTCTGCACCGGAGCACTGCTGCTGCCATCGCTGCTTCTGAGGACCTTTGACACGGCACCACCGCTATGGATGTGTCTTTGCACGAGCCGTTGCCAGGCCTTCAACAAGGCCTCAATTGCCGAGATTACGGCAGCTTTGGCGGCCTTGTCCCCCGAGGATGGTTTACAAGATGCCGATGCCTTGTAGTTTTCATCAATCAGACTTTGATTTTGTCCAGGAACTTGACAAGATAAAAGAAGCATCCGCAGGTGCGAAACCGAGTCGGCAGCAGCTGGTGACAATTTCACTCGCTTGTGCAGAGGCGCTGCTTCCGCTTCAGAGCAGAAAGAGGCATCCGAGAGCCAAGAGCATGAGATGCTTTGATGCTCGTGGCTGCATTGCAGGCTGGAGGAGCTGAAGCTGCAAAGCCCGAAGAGCCCGCGCAGGCCAGCTATCCAGACTGCACCCATAGCGCAGTTTCGAGACAAGTGAGCCGCTGCTTAAAGGTCTGACGATTTGTGCGTAGCCTTTGATGCTCTGTGCATGGTGCCAATCTGACGGTGACAGCTGGCAAGATTGAAAGCTCTAATTGACTCTAGTGAGATAAATGAAATGAATAGGCCTCTCGAGTGAGGAAGGGAACTACGGTCGTTATGCAACGGTCTCGCCCCGTCCAGGATGCCACGAAGCCGGCCGAGCCTGCGGAGGCAAGAGAACCCTTGAGATTACCGACGGCCTGCAATGCACAGGCTTAAGTGGTTTGAACTGATTTCATCACTTGCGTGAAAACAATGCATGTTCAAGTATGTTTTCTTTTTCTGGGCGGCAAAACGATGCATAGTTATTGAATTCTGTGGCATGTGGTAGGACGGCGCGAAGCCGCCAGAGGCTGCAGCAGAGGCTGGGCTCAGCTGCAGGTGAGTATGTAGCACGAAGTGAGAAATATGTCGAAACACATCTCCACCTGTTATTTGGTGTTTTTACCACAAGTCCCGAAGCCAATTGCATGTTGGAAGCATTATCTTTTGTGTGCTGCGTGTTGTGCGCATCCGGGTTGGTTGATGTCCATCTCGGGTTTCTGACCTATTGCATATCAGATGGTGCTCGTTGGCATGTGGATGGTGATGATGGGGGCGGCGACAATGCCGACAGCGATGATGATGATGATGTTGATGATGATGAGGGCCACTACAATCTACAACAGGTCGCCCTGATCACCGCCGCCATCATCATCTTTGTCGCTGCCACTGCCGACAATGACGATGATGATGATGATTTGCTGATATTTGCATTGGCATTGTCGTACACGTCAACATAACCCCACTTCGGGCATCCAGGCCCTGCAAGACGGCCGAGGTCCATGTGGGTGCACAGCCTTGAACAGTTGTTGATCGCAGGAGGCTTCAAAGCCTGTGGAGCCAGCAGCTGCCGAGGCCACTTGGAACAGTCAGGAAGTTGACCGGTTGCTCATCTTCGCTGACATCACCTATGGCCTCAAGCAAACATTGTCACGCGGGTTGTGTTAGCTGAAGTTTGGGTCAACACAGTTTGTGAGTCATGAGGTTCAACGACACTAGCTTTCAAACAGGTTAAGCTAGGAAGGTGTCAAGTGGGCTAACTTGACCTGTCCCAGTTTTGGGTTGGACTGTGTCGGGTTTGGTGGTTGGCTTGTGATTGAATTCATTCAGGCTGAAACTCGACGAACCTGTAACACGATAAAACAAGTGAGCGTAAGTTCCCTTAGGTTAATTTTGGTGAGGTTTGGTGAAGTTAGTCTAAATGAGCTTATACTCAGAGTGGGCAGGCTGGTTTTAGCAGACCGTGACTTGAAACAGGCTAGGTTAGGCCAGGTGTGAAGTAGGTTTGCCCGGGTGGGCTAGATCAGGCTAGGGGCATGAGTCGATCACAAGTCCCGAAGCCAATTGCACGTTGGAAGCATTGTCTTTTGTGTGCTGCGTGTTGTGCGCATCCGGGTTGGTTGATGTCCATCTCGGGTTTCTGACCTGTTGCATACCAGATGGTGCTCGTCGGCATGTGGATGGTGATGATGGTGGCGGCGACAATGCCGACGGCGATGATGATGATGATGATGATGTTGATGATGATGAGGGCCACTACAATCTACACAGGTCGCCCTGATCATCGCCGCTATCATCATCTTTGTCGCTGCCACTGCCGACAATGACGATGATGATGATTTGCTGACATTTGCATTGGCATTGTCGTACACGTCAACATAACCCCACTTCGGGCATCCAGGCCCTGCAAGACGGCCGAGGTCCATGTGGGTGCACAGCCTTGAACAGTTGTTGATCGCGGGAGGCTTCAAAGCCTGTGGAGCCAGCAGCTGCCGAGGCCACTTGGAACAGTCAGGAAGTTGACCGGTTGCTCATCTTCGCTGACATTACCTATGGCCTCAAGCAAACATTGCACGCAGGTTCTGAAGTTTGGGTCAACACAGTTTGTGAGACATGAGGTTAAACGACACTAGCTTTCAAACAGGTTAAGCTAGGAAGGTGTCAAGTGGGCTAACTCGACCTGTCCCAGTTTTGGGTTGGACTGTGTCGGGTTTGGTGGTTGGCTTGTGATTGAATTCATTCAGGCTGAAACTCGACGAACCTGTAACACGATAAAACAAGTGAGCGTAAGTTCCCTTAGGTTCATTTTGGTGAGGTTTGGTGGAGTTAGTCTAAATGAGCTTATACTCAGAGTGAGCCGGCTGGATTTAGCAGACCGTGACTTGAAATAGGCTAGGTTAGGCCAGGTGTGCAGTAGGTTTGCCCGGGTGGGCTAGATCAGGCTAGGGGCATGAGTCGATCACAAGTCCCGAAGCCAATTGCACGTTGGAAGCATTGTCTTTTGTGTGCTGCGCGTTGTGCGCATCCGGGTTGGTTGATGTCCATCTCGGCTTTCTGACCTATTGCATACCAGATGGTGCTCGTCGGCATGTGGATGGTGATGATGGTGGCGGCGACAATGCCGACAGCGATGATGATGATGATGATGTTGATGATGATGATGAGGGCCACTACAATCTACAACAGGTCGCCCTGATCATCGCCGCTATCATCATCTTTGTCGCTGCCACTGCCGACAATGACGATGATGATGATTTGCTGGCATTTGCATTGGCATTGTCGTACACGTCAACATAACCCCACTTCGGGCATCCAGGCCCTGCAAGACGGCCGAGGTCCATGTGGGTGCACAGCCTTGAACAGTTGTTGATCGCAGGAGGCTTCAAAGCCTGTGGAGCCAGCAGCTGCCGAGGCCACTTGGAACAGTCAGGAAGTTGACCGGTTGCACTTCTTCGCTGACATTACCTATGGCCTCAAGCAAACATTGCACGCAGGTTCTGAAGTTTGGGTCAACACAGTTTGTGAGACATGAGGTTAGACGACACTAGCTTTCAAACAGGTTAAGCTAGGAAGGTGTCAAGTGGGCTAACTTGACCTGTCCCAGTTTTGGGTTGGACTGTGTCGGGTTTGGTGGTTGGCTTGTGATTGAATTCATTCAGGCTGAAACTCGACGAACCCGTAACACGATAAAACAAGTGAGCGTAAGTTCCCTTAGGTTAATTTTGGTGAGGTTTGGTGAAGTTAGTCTAAATGAGTTTATACTCAGAGTGAGCCGGCTGGATGTAGCAGACCGTGACTTGAAATAGGCTGGGTTAGGCCAGGTGTGAAGTACCGGGTGGGCCAGATCAGGCTAGGGGCATGAGTCTAGATTCTGTCCGGTTATGTAGAAGCTGGGTTTCGTTCATGTCTTTTGGTACATCTATGTTGCATTAGGCTAGGATCAACTGGCTTTGGCTAAGTCGGTTTGGCTCAGTCATGTTGAGTTGAAGAACAGTTAGGTGAGTTGAACCAGGTCAAGCTAAATTGCGCTGGGTTAGGTTCGGGTTGCAGTTTTGGGTGTGTCAGACTATGTTAGTTAGTGTACCTGACTGTTTACATGAGGTTCGACTAGGTTAGCTTGGCTTACTGTAGGAAGGTTTCAAAGGTCAGGGTACGTTGGGTTTGGCTTCCGCTAGGTTAGGTTACGGCTCGGATGAGGTTGTGTGAGGCGCAGGTTAGATTACGGTTACGATTGAGGTCTTCGGTGGGGTGTAGTGTCCTTCTTGGTTGTGCCGTTGGTGCGCGTCAGCTTCACGCGGCCGATGCTCTTCTGGTGAGGTCATCTTGTGGTCGGCCGGAATGATCTTATATCGGCTTCACATGCAGAGCCTGTCCGTGCGCAATGTGGGAGTCTGATGATAAATCGGATGGTCGCTTTGTGGTCGAGTGGCCGCAAAGCCAGAGGGAAGTGCATGAGCTGTTTCCATACGCCGCAGCGATGTTCCAGTTCCAGGTGAGATGGAACCTAAACATCTCCATTTTGTGCTGGAAGGTCTGGAAGCAGGGGGACGAGGAATTTGTAGCGATTGTTATCAGGGTACTCTCCGCCAGGCAAACGGCTAAACAACTTGATTGTCAACTGTTGTTGCCAGGCAGGCCCCAAAGAAACACTGGAGGATGTGCCTTGCCTTGTCACTGCATTGTTGCTTACGGCTTTTTTGGAGTCAGACCAGGCAAAGATCGTGAGTGCAAGCTGCCTCAGGCCGAGATGAAGCTGAAATTCCAGGCTGCCTTCAGGGCAATAGACACAAACAAGTCTGGCCGCTGGCTGAGCGGGGCTGACACCGGGTCATCGACTTCCCTCACAGGCATCACAGAACGCACCACGCTTTCTGAGGATTCATCGAGGTCAATGAATTGGAGGCTGTCCTGCAGACCCTCGGAGTCAACCTGACCTCAGAACAGGCTCGTGCATCTGTGCCAGCTTCCAAAAGTCCAAACTTCAGAGCCTACCTGGCTACCTCTAAAGTCAAAGGTTGATGTTGCAGCCGGGGCTGCGTTTTGCTCAGTGCAGAGCTATATGATGGTGTAGCCGGTGTCGCGATGGCTTCCGGCACCAGTACATTACGCTGGCTGTCGTTGGTAGCTTGCATTCTGAGCCTCGCGTCTTCGGAGGTGGCGCAGGTCTTTCGTGCTGCAGATCTCAACGGCACCAAAGCTGCATTGAAGCATCCATCATGGCTTATGTTGTGAGCCTGTTCCTGAAGGATCCGCAACAGGCACAAACGAACTGTTCACCTAGCATGCTTTGGAATGCTCAGGAGCTAACTTCTGCTTCATATGTTTCCATGCGTTTGAGCCACGTTGGTTCGGAAACGGCTTTGGGAGCAACAAGACTGTCGCCCTGGCTCCTACCTGCCTCGTTCTGAGCCTGTCCTGTAAAGCTAGAAAGTCCCGACTTTTTCTTTCACATCACGCTGCATGTGAGCCTCCCGGGCATGGATGGAAGGATCAGAGCATACTTCAGAGAGCGCTGAAGCCGTGATTAGCGCATGCAGCAGGCGAATGTGATAGCATGGTACAGAAGTTAGTGAAGTCGGGTTTGAAGCGGGTTCGGGGCTTCTGATTGGAAAGTCATGTTTCCGTTACATCACCAAGAACTTACGCATCAACACAAGACGAATGTTTTGATGAAGGAATGAATCCAAGCAGACGGGAAGACTGACTAGGCAGCCCAAAAACGTGGAGATATTTGCGACGCACTTGGCCGTCGTAAAACGGTCTCGGCTGTCATGATGCCCTGAGGGCAGAGCCGTCCATTCAAAGCCGGATCTCCGGTATCCCAAGAAGTTCTTCCAAGAGAGCCGTGGCCCCGAGGCCTAGGCAGAATCTGAAGGCGCGGCCCGTTTGGCTTCCCGCAATCTCCGCTGGACCCTTGCATATCCCATGGCGGGCAGACAGTGATGCCGTCCGATGCAATCATGTCTTTCTTGGAGTTTCCTTGCCTTTGGAATTGAGGCTCTGTGGGCAATAGCGGAAAATGAGGCAGCGAACGCCCTGTGCCAATGCCATGCCTCTCCCTCTCCAAGGTGATGATCGCCTGGACATCGACGAGTACGAAGCACTAGTGAAAAAAGCCATGCCAAGCATGCAGTGACAAAGGCTCGACTCAACCTTGTAAGCAATCCCAGCAGCAGTCTGCTGAAGCTCCTGGGCACATTTCCGGCGTTTGGCACCTTCAGCGACGCTTCAACACCACTGTCGCTATCGAGGGTCTAGGTCATGAGTCATTACCACAATCCGAATGCGGGCTTAGCTAATCCCCTGGCATGCTGCAAATCGGTTGCCTGATGTGAAATGAGTGAGCAATGTCCGAGGTGTTGCAATTTGTGCAGTGTTGGGGGCACGAAGCCTCTAGCCCTCGCAGTTTCGTTTATCTGCAGGCCACAGAGTCCATGTTGAAGCATGTGAGCATTAAAAGCTACACGGTGTGAAGATTACTCGGGCCTGTTTGTCCAAATCTGTGCCACGAACTATCCTGCACAGACCCGAAGGGTCGGAGATGCAAGCAGATAGCCGAAGCAACAAAAGGCAGCTTGGATGATCCCATGGGCTGACGGGCTTGTTCTGCCGCTGGCATCTGCAAGCAGAGGTTGTCATCACGCGCGTTTCCTCCGAAGTTGCCACCGGCCTGCCGAGAAACCAGCAACCTCAGGACTGCGTAGTACTGCGTAGTGTTCTGTTGGGCCTTTTGGCCTGGCTGAAGGGTTCCTGGCTTCCTGGCCCTGGAAAGGAGATGGACCTGACAGAGACTCCGCTGCCTGGTGAGGCAGGTCCACCGTCCACTTGGGAGTTTCGGTTTGGGCAAATGTCATGGCGTTTACTGTTTGAAGACGATGCTTGGTGTGCAATTGAGGATCTGCTGCTGCATGGCTTCTCGGATGCGTTGCATTGCGCATCCTTGATCCTTGAAGGGCAGCGTTGCCCTTGCCAATGGCTGAGCGATCTGCCGAGGCTACTGCCGTGGCAGGGCATTCTGCACCTTTGCCTGCCGAGCTCTGGCCGTGTCCGGCGAAATCCTGCGATTCGAGGCCTTGCGCCTGGGCATTCCCGACCATGACAGCGCACTTGGTGGTTTCAGGTGCTTTCGGACGATCTTCCGGAGACGGGCGTCCGCGAATTCGGATTCTTCGTGCTACATCAACTGGTGCTGGTTGCTTTTGCCAGGCTTCTGGTAGCCCATTGACAAACAGAAGAGGTCAAGCAGCACGGGAGCTCAGAGCAGGTGTCCAGTGGCACCTCGAGTCTAGAGCCAGAGCGCACCTAGGCCTAGGCCTCCCAGAGCCTTGCGGCTTTCTCAGGTTGCGGTGCACATGGGTCTGTGGCACCAAGACTCAGGCAGGGCAAGCCGAAGTCGTGTAAACACTTGTTTTTAGATTTTCATAGTACTCTACACTTAAGCTCCTTCTTCTATCTCAAGTCGGGAATGTTAATGGTATTGACCAGTAGTTCGCCATCGGTTCATACAGCGCTTTTCCTGGAAAAGGGAAATGCTCTGCTCTTCTGCAGCGGTTCAGGCGTGGAGGGACGGGCGACGCTTCTCCGAGCACTAGGTGCTCCGTGACATCTCATGAAATAAATGGGAAATCCGGCAAGGTGTGAAAGGTTTGGCTTCAGAGAGTGGCGGGGTTTGCAGGAATTCCTTCGTCCTTGCGACAACCAGCACCTCTGCCACGACGAGTGTGGCTGAGCCTAGTGCCTTCTTGGGGCCACCTGCTTTGGTTAACAGTCCAAGCTCTTTGGTCCAGATTGCAGTTCAGTTAATACTGCTTCAGTGATTTCAGTGTCGCACAGCAACCGCAGCATCGAAACTGCACGTTATGACATGTTCATGACTGGTGTTTGCCCTGCTGTCCGAGTTGCATGACCGGGCGGCGCGGAACGAATGACGTTCTCAACGGTGCGGGAGCTTGTGACATTTGGAGAGTTTTCAAGTTCGTCCACAGCCTGCTGTCCTTTGGTGTGCGCGAGCGGTGTAAATGAGCTGAGGCATTTACGAGGTGGGCCCATGCGCGGCGGCAATTGCCGGGCAATTTTGATGTTCAGACATGTTCAGACTAAGCTTATAGGGCCCATGCTGCATTGCAGGTTGTCGAATCGGCACGCCAGAAACCGCTTGGATTCTCGGGGTTGCAGCGTTTGCACGCTCAAGGCGGAGTGCTGAAATCTGGACTCCGCCGAGGCAAGAGCATGAAAATGTGCAGCCCAGAAGCGAGCGCACGGCAAGCCACACATCTCCGCAGTATCTCCGCCATTATGGGCCTCCAGAGACAGCTCAGAAACGACAGAGCACATTCACCGGCGAAGTTGCGCAAACGGACCGCTGCCTGATGCCATCCCCGAGGCACGAAAAGCACGCAGTGAACTCCTTTTCAGAACCCATCCATTGCTGACCTGCCGAGCTAAGTCTCGAAATGCAGGTGATTCGGTCACATCAAATCTGGATAATATGCATTCTGACCGTCGTTTGCCTCTTTGTTGGACGCAGGGGCCGCACTCCCGATCCAGGTTTGTGCTGGCCGCCACGAGCTTGGACACTGTCTAGCAGAGTCTAGCAGGCTTCGATGAAACAGAAGCCACAGTGCACAGACAGCCAGACGTAGCCAGACTATGAGGAGAACACGCACGCACACGCACGCACATACAGACACACACACACACACACCAGGAGACACACACACACACACGCCAGCACACGCCACGCCACGCACGCACGCATCTGAACGAACGGTTTTGTTTGGGGCCCTTGGTAGGGTTGGCCTAGGCCCCTAGTCTGCTGGTCCGCTGGGCCCCTGGTCCTGCGACTCCCCAACCCCCTCTGGGAGGGGGTGTGCTTAAGGCATATTATGATGAGGGGCTTGTTTAAGATATGTGATGAACCTCGGTCGCCAAATTAGGGGGCGTGTTTGGGATTTTTGATGAACCTGAATCGTCCAATACGGGGAGGGGGTGTGTTTAAGATATACGATGAACCGACATCGTCACATGAGGGGGCGTGTTTAAGATATCTTTTGATGAACCACAATCGCCACATGCAAGGGAGTGTTAAGAAGTATGATGGGAATCGACAAATGATTTTGGCGTGTTTAAGATAAATTCGGAACAACAACAACAACAACACCAACAGCGGCAGCGGCAGCGGCAGCAGCAGCAGCAGCAGCAGCACAATCTATCTGGAGTGTCTGTCAAGTAAACGTGGGGGTGGGGGTGTGTATGTGTGCACGGAATGCAAAGTCATGTCTGCCCTCTCTCGTTTCAAAGTTTTCGCACGAACCATGCTGGTTCGCACATGAGAAAACCTCCCCAAGCATGCATCAAGACACCATCGACAATCCTTCACAGATAACCAGCTCCCTGTCAGTGTTTTGTGCTGCTTCGCCCAGCTTGTTTAAGCCCTGCAAGTTCGCTTCAACATGACTTCCTGCTAGCAGAAACAGCACGCACATGGATCCTTTCAGATGGGGGGCTCGAGTGGGGGGCCTTTGCCCGCCCCCCAACCCCCCCCGCCCCCGCCCCGTCCTGCCGCGGCAGGGGGTCTGTGAAAAGTTGGGAGCGGGTTTAGCAGTTTAGCGAAAGTGCAGAATCGGAATTGGCAAATG
>CAJNJA010006763.1:191-16651 GCA_905231915.1 Symbiodinium necroappetens
CCCTAAACCCCAAAACCATAAACCCCTAAACCCTAAACCCTATGAGCCCTAAGCCCTAAAAGGGGAGCTTGGCAGCTTCGGATTTACGGTTCGGCTCCGGAGCCCCGAGGCTTAGGGTATGGCTTGCTTGTCTGGCTCCTCTCTTTTTTTGCTGGGTTTGAGGGTCTAGGGTTTAGGGTTCAGGGTTTAGGGTTTGAGGTTTGGGGCTTGGCTTAGGGCTTAGGGTTTTGGGAGAGGAAGGGGGGGTTTGAACCATGGCTTTCCTGATCAAGCTCCTAATGTAGGGGCTGAGTGTTTTGAATGGTGTCCTTTGGCTTTACAAGGGTCTTTTCGGGTTACAATAATAAATGTTCCATAAGGGTTCTATGACATGGGTATCATTCGGGATAATCTAGAGGCCTTGAGTACGGACCAACAAGGTTTTGGTGTATGCTGTGGTACTATAGTAAGGAACCCTTTTCAGAAATCATATGGCTCCGCGCGCAATGTAATTATGCAAGCTGCCCTGAACCCGAAACCCTAGTTCTACTCGCTGCCTGCTGAAAAAGTCACAAATTTCGAGTTTAGGGTTTGGTCGGGGGGTGTTGGGGAAGCATACGACTACAGGGGCCAGCGCTGGGTTGGGGTCGGGAGTTTGGGGATGGGCTCCGCTCATAAGGGGCTGCTAAGGACATACTCTAAGCGTTGAGGCACTGAAAACCGCGTATATAGAGCCATAGAGTGAACCCTATGAAAAAGCGCTTGAACAGTCGCATAAAGCTATTAAACAAAACACCTAAAACCCTTGTAGAACCCTTATGGGAGCCCTTTCTTCGACCTGAACTTGAACCTAAGCCCGGAACGGTTGCTGTCCGGGATTGGCTTGGGTTTAGGATTTAAGGTTTAGGGTTTAGGATTTAAGGTTTAGGATTTAAGGTCTAGGGGTTAGGCCTAGGGTTTAGGGTTTAGGTGGATGCAACACGACACGCGGCTGCTGCTACACAGAGTTTGGGGCGTGCTGTTTTGAAGCTAGGGGTCTTACCCTAAACCCTAAGCCCTAAACCTTACATCCCAAACCCTAAACCCTAAACCGTCTAGGGTTCAGGGCTTAGGGCCCGGATCGTGCCATCCCTAAACCCTAACCTTTGAAGGCGTCGGGGGTTGAGTCCTAGGCTTTGGATGGGTTTGGGCTGGCAACCGTCTCCGAAAGGAAAGTCGGAACTAGTGAGTCTAGACCCTAAACCCTAAACCCTAACCCTAAACCCTAAACCTTAAACCCTAAACCGCACAGTGGGGTTTCAGACAGGAGAGGTACCTTCGCACAAGGATCCTACCAATCCTTATGAGGGTTTCCTATGTTTAGGGTTTAGGGTTTAGGGGTTTAGGGTTTCCTATGTTCTGAATCTCCCACAGGAGACGTTGCTGGAAAAGGTCCTTTGTGCCACAAACGCTGCAAGCCCTACGACTGCTCGACATAAAGGCCAAGCATGGATAGAAAACTCCTAAAACCCTATAAGCCCTGGGACCTACTCACCCAAGAAACCCAGACTATGTCTGACGCAACCCCTGACTTAATCCTAACCCCTAAGCCCAAACTACATCTGATGGAACCCCTGTCCCTGAACTCTAAACCCCTAAACCCTGAACCCCAACCCCTAAATAGACCCTACACCCTAAACGTCAAACCCTCAATCCCTAAACCCTGAACCCCTAAACCCTAAAACCCCAAATCCTTAAACCCCTAAACCCTAAATCCCAAACCCCTAAAGCCCTAAACCCTAAATCCCTAAACCGTAAACCCCTAAACCCTAAATCCCTAAACCCGAAACCCCTAAATCCCTAAAACCCCTAAAATCCTTCAAAACCCTAAAACCCCTAAATCCTAAACCCTGAACCCCTAAAACCCCTAAACCCTAAATCTTGGGTGCATCCCCCGCCCATTAACAGTCAAATACTACTTTCCCTATATTTACCCGCCCAGAAAAAGCACAACTACCTGGAGGCTTCTGGAGTTCCCAGCTGTTGGGGGCCCCGCTTTGGAGTTTGGAAGACCCAGTAGTCCCAAGGCAGCCAAAGCCTGCACCACCAGCCAGCCAGCCAGCCACCCACCCCAACCCAACACAAGGTTGAGTTATGTTTTTATAGTTTTGCAAGTTTTGCAGCTTTGCAGTCGTGTTATCATATAGTTTATAGTGCGGAGCCAGGGTGCTACCTGGTGAGGCCAGGCCAGTAGTTTATAGCGCGGAGCCAGGGTGCTACCTGGGGAGGCCAGGCCTGTCGTTTATAGTGCGGAGCCAGGGCTACTTGGTGAGGCCAGGCCAGTAGTTTATAGTGCGGAGCCAGGGTGCTACCTGACGAGGCCAGGCCCGTGCCGGAAGCAGGAAATTATTTCGCCTAAAATTTACGCCGGGCTACTAGTTTTGCAATTCTTGAGCACAAGCCCAACCACAAACTTCAAAATCAAGCACAAGAAAAAGCATAAACTAGAGCACAAGAAAAAGCATAAGAATAGCACAACTGTTTTGCAATCTTGAGCACAAGCCCAACCACAAACTCCAAAATCAAGCACAAGAAAAAGCACAAAGAAAACTCTAGTGCAATCCGAGGAAGCTGCCTTTTGTAATTTGTTTACAAAAAAGCACAAACTAGAGCACAAGAAAAAGCACAATAATAGCACAACTGTTGTGCAATGCTTGAGCACAAGCCCAACCACAAACTCCGAAATTAAGCACAAGAAAAAGCACAAACTAGAGCACAAGAAAAAGCACAAGAATAGCACAACTGTTTTTGCAGTCTTGAGCACAAGCCCAACCACAAACTCCAAAATCAAGCACAAGAAAAGCACAACTGTTTTGCATTTTGGAGCACAAGAAAAAGCACAAACTGTGTGCTAATTTCAAACTGCTGAAGGGAACCGGGATTCACTTTTAAACTCAATCGAAAGAAGGCAGCCCCGAGGTTCGGGAGGCCCTGGGAGGTCCTGGGAGGCCTGGGAGGCCCTCGGAGACGAGGGTGCAAGAAGCGCACGACATGTCTCGGTTGAGGGTTGCGGCCTGGCCTCGCCATGAGTGTTCACAGTCTCGGTCAAGAGAAGAGTGTTTGCGTTTCGCAGATTTCAACTTCACAGGAAAGGGGGAGCAATTTTCGGGGCTTGTCCTGTTGGAGATTGAAGTGTTGCACTCAGATATTCAATATTCATTTGTCAGATTTAGAAAATCGCTGAACTCGCTAGATTTTCTTGTGCTTTTCGTTGTGGTTCATCTTGTGGTGTCTGTTAATGGGGCGGGGAAGCACCCAACCTAAATCCCTAAACCCCTAAAACCTAAACCCTAAAATCCCTAAAATCCCAAAAAAAAACCCTAAAACCCCTAAATCCTAAACCCTGAACCCCTAAAACCCCTAAACCCTAAATCCCTAAACCCCTAAACCCTTAAATCCCTAAAATCCTTAAAAACCCTAAAACCCCTAAAATCCCAAAAACCCTAAAGCCCCTAAACCCTAAATGCCTGAACCCTAAACCCCAAAGCCACTTTACCGAGGCCCGAGCTCCGGGAATGGGCCCCGCTGGCACGGCCGGGGTAGTGGTCGCCGGGGCCACCGGAGCCTTGAGCTAGGGGATCCTGTAAAGGAACTTAGCTGTTAAGGCTTAGGGTTTGGGGGTTTTAGGATTTTTTTGGGGGGTTTAGGGTTTAGGGTGTGGTTTAGGGTTTGGGGATTTAGAATTGTTTTTGGGGGTTTAGGGTTTAGGGTTTGGGGATGTAGGTTTTTTTTTTTTGTGGTTTAGGGTTTTGGGTTTGGGGATTTAGGGTCTTTTTTTGGTGGTTTAGGGTTTAGGGTTTGGGGATTTAGGTTTGTTTGTTTAGGGTTTAAAGTTTAGGGGGTTTAGGGAAGGGACAAGAGTCTTGGACTGCACTGCTGCCGGATTGGCTCTGTTCGGAGAGCTTGTACTCGGTGGACACCTGTCGGAGCCAATGGTGATTGTGAATCACCGTCGTGCAGTCCTGGTTGCGGCATATGAAGTGTTGGTCGTCGCGCATCTTTTCAGGGAGTAAGATCTTCCCATCTTGCAGCTGAGCATCCTCAACCAACATGAAGAAAGCAATCCTAATGTGTAGACTTGACCTTCTAGCCACTGCTCTGTAGAAATCCTTGAGCCCCAGGCGGCCCCTTCCAGTCATCGTCTCATGAGCTTCAAGAAGTGATCTGTAGGCAGTTTGAGACCTTAAGGGACTTAGGTCTCAGTTTGGCTGGCTCAGGTGCTCCTCAAGGGCCTGATAGGCACTGAAACTCGTAATGCCCTTACGAGCTTTACAGAGGTCTTTTATCGACCAAACGACCTCGCAGAACAAGTAGTAAGGCAACATCTGGCGGACATCGTGGCTTAATGCAAGCGCGGTCTGTCGTTCAGCTCCTTTCTTCAATCGCTCAGCAATCTGGATCCTGTGTCTGTTCCAGAACTCGTCGCCATTCCAATGAGGGTCGATGGCCTTCGTGAAAACATCCAAGCTAACCGAACCTACCGCAACCTAACTATAGCGCCTGGTTAGGTTACCTAGGGCTAGGCCCACCCCAACCTACGTAAGTAACCCTCCACCCCTACCCCAACCGCTCCAAACCTAACCGACCCCATCCAAGCTGCCCTAACCTAACCTAACCTACCAGGTCAGGTCAGGTCAGGTCAGGTCAGGTTGGGTAGGTTCGGCTAAACTCACCCCAAAGTACCGGAACCTAACCAATCTAACCCGACCCAGTAACCCCCCCTAACCCCCCAACCTACCCTAACCCAAGCTTTGAGGACTTAACCTGACCCAACCACTCTGTGACCCTAGCCTGACCTAAGCACCCCTAACTGCCTTAACCTAAGCTAATGTGACCCAACAACCCCAAAGCTTACCAAACCTACCCCAAACTGCCTGAAGCTATCCTAACTCAACCTAACCCTAACCTAACCCTTTTCTTAACCTGACCCAACCTTTGCGGCGAGCTTACATTCGTTTATTGATTAGATTAAACTACAAAAGGGAAGGAATGCATGCACTCCTGTTCCTGCAAACTTGTACACCACCGTCGGTGATTGAATGGTTAGCCCTGGAAGTCAGAGGTTACTGTAGGTTAGCTCTCTACGAACTAGCTATTGGTAAATCTGGAAGGTAATGGGTGTTTTAATTTGATTCAACGAAAAGACAAGGGGCGCGTGCCTTTCATTTAATTAAAACACAAACTGATCTCAACACTTACCACAGCAGTTATCCTCACCACCTATGATTGTCTGAAGAGAGTAAAAAAAACCTCCCACCTCCCACCATGTGCTCCTGAACCCGTATCCCGAACCATTCAGAAACCCACCCCTGCGAAACTTAGGCCCCCTTGCAAATCGTGTAATGACAATGAGGCCCTAAACATCCCCGAACACTGAACCCTGAACCATCACCCCTTGGCCCTAAACCCGATACGCCCCAAATGCTGAAACCTAGAACCTTATTGCACAAGCCGCGCACGTAATCCCAGTTTCCGCTGCAAACGCACCTTGGCCAGGCCAATCGGTTGGTAGACCCCGGCCCTGAACCCTAAACCCTAAACTCTAAACCCTAATCCCTAAACTCCAAACCCTAAACTCTAAACCCTAAACTGGTTTTTGCCTTCGGGCTTCAGGGGTGTAGGGATTAGATCCTGATCTACGTCCTGCTTGGGTGTCCGTTGTCATTTGTTAGGGTTTAGGGTTTAGGGATTCTTAGCAGGATTCAGGGTGTACCTATACCTGCTTTAACTTACGTTGCGTAGCATCCGGATGCAAAGCTCCATGCAATGCCAGGGACCGCCAACCAACAGAAAACATGCGTGATTTTTTTGAATTGGTAGGGTTTACACTTGAACCCCTAACCCTTGACCCCGTAATTAAGGTGCAAAAGCTAAACCTCACCCCACGCCGTAAATAGCCGGCTATAAAGGTGACTCAAATGGGGCTCGAAGCAAGCCGTAGCTGTAACCTCGAACCTATATACGTGTAGCCCAAATACCTACTTAGGGCTTCCTTCCTATGGACCTTTTTTTGATACAGTTCCTTAAGTCCTTAAAGCTCTACTTACCCTAGTCCTTGCCCTGCTTATCCTGTGTGTACACCCTGCAGCCTTCTTGGCCTTGAACCCGAAAATCAAGTTGAAACCTTGCACCCTAAACCCTAAACCCTAAACCCTGTCTAGGACCCTCGGACTCTCTTTGCCCGCTTTTGCTTCTGATTGAACAGGCGCGGCTGGAAGTAATGAGTACAAAAGCGTAGTGGTCGTAGCCGATGGGTTCATACGGTCGAAGGTTCCGGGTCAAAACTCATGCAAGCGCTAAATGCTACAACGTCAACACCTCAATGACCCAAAACATTGAAGGTACCAAAACCATAGAGCCCCAAACACCTCCACCAGTTTTGGGCTTGGGGAGGTGCAGGAGCTGAAGCCTATGCCCCAAATAAATTCACTAAATCCAGAATCATAAGGTCACGCCCATGCTGTCCAAGTCCTGCGAAATGTTCGGTTACGACCGTTCCCTATAGGGTAATACCTCCTAAACCCTAAGCCCTAAACTCTAAACCCTAAACCCGAAGCCCCAAAAATAGTAGAACCCCAAACCCAGAATCTCTAAAACACCAAAAACCCGTTGAATCCCAGTCAGTGAACCGCAATTGAGCCCCAAGGCCCGAATCCCCAAAGCAAAGGAGAGCTTGCAAAGGGTTTAGTGAGGGTTTAGGGCTTAGCGGTGTGGAAATAAGGTTTACCGGGGTTTAGGGTTTAGGACAAAGGGTTGAGGGTTCAGGGGTTTGGGGTTTAGGGCATAGGGGTTTAGGGGTTTATGGTTTAAGGTTTACAATAGGGCTTTTAGGGTTTACAGTAAGGGTTTAGGGCTTAGGGGTTTAGGGTTTAGGGTTTACCTATAGTCTCCATTGTAGTTCCCTTTGGAGGTTACCTTTTAGGATCCTTAATATAGATTTGGTCAAACCAAAAAAAGGAACTAAAATGGAGACTATAGGTATAGGTTTAGGGGTTACCCTAAACCCTAAACCCTAAACCGGGTTAGGGTTTAGGGTAAAGGAGCCCCAACTGGGGACCGCACGCCGTTTGCCAGTTGAAACCGGTCGGTTGCTTGCAGACCTCCTTGATCACCTCGCAGCCTGCTAAAGGTTCAACTTTGGAAACCTTAAACCCTAACCCTAAATTTTCAAGAGATGTGGAAGGATCCTAAACCCGAAACCTTCTAAACCCTAAGGGTACTAGAGTCATTACGGGAACTAGGGGCATTAGGGGTACTGGGGTACTAGCTGTACCTAACTCGACCTTATGAGCCTAACCCTACAGCCTAAACCTTGACTTTTACACTTTAAACCTTGAACCCTGAAACAGGGATCTGCAAGAGGCTCCATAAACTAAGGTTCAGGGTCTAGGGTTTTCGGCCTACGGCTTTCGGTTTAGGGCTTAGCGTTGAGGGGCTTTCGGTGCGGGGTTTAGGGCTTGGCGTTTAGGGTTTAGGGTAACCCAAAAGACCTACATACCCTTATAGAATCCACAGGGTACGCCGTTAAGCCATGAGCAAGGTGTGCACTACCTTTTTACTCAGAGGGTTTGAGCGGTAGTCGCGGATACACACAATCATGACATGCGATGCAAAATACACCCCCACCCTCCCCTAAAGGCACGGTCGCAGCCTATGTACATATAGGTGCAAAGTCCTGCAGGTGGAAGAGCAGCATGCTTCGTCGTAGGCTTGGAGCCGGCCTGGAGTTGCCTCCCGCTTTTGTCAAGAATGATTGTGCATACTATGCGTCTTGGAAAAGTGCCTCTGGGAAGGTAACAGGCGAGCACCTGTTTTGCATGCTCGGTGATCGAACTTTTGGCGATTGGCAGATGGTTCGTGCTCCGCACAGCAGGGATTAGAGAAATGCCGGGTGCACAGAAACCATTGCCGCGGCGACAGGAAGGTTACTCCCTCCATGCGTCGCAAAAGTTAAAAGGAAGATGGCGGACTGTGAGCTTCTAACTGGGATCAGCGCCAGTTCCAGCCCCTTATTTGAGTCCAACCATGCCATGCGTTCATCCATTCGGTCCATTCGCGATCGGACCACTGACGTTGCGTCCAACTCCAATCGGCCTCGCCTCTCGGCGCTCTAAACCCTAAACCGTTGATTGGGGGTTCCTGTCAGCCAGACCGGCCTGGTCTGCTGTAAGCCCCCAAACAACCTACCTTGTTTAAGGCTTCTGTAGGTCTGAACTCTTTTGGGCTACAGCAAAACTTGCGAATCTAAAAACCCAAATAAACAACCCTATAACCCTAAGCCCTAAACCGTAAGCTGAACCAAACCCCTAAACCGTAGGGTTTGTAAACCCTAAGCCCTAAACCCTGAATCACTGAAGCCCTACAACCCCGATCCTGCCCCATCCCTCTGCCTAAATCCGAAACCCTAAATCCTAAAACCCAGATCCTAAACCCCAAACCCTAAATCCGGTCCTAAACTCCAAAGCCCAAATCCTAAAGCCGAAGCCCTAAATTCTGAACCCTCGAAGTTCCCTACTAGCGGAGCTACTTCCCATAGATGAACATGCAGCCCAGGCCCCCATGCCGAGACCTTGCGAAATTTCTTAGACCTCTACGACATCCTCAGATAATCCAGAGGACTGAATAACTAAGCGTTTGTGTTAAAAATAAGAACAACCCCTTCTAGTTCGCTTCTCGTTGCTAACAGATTATATGGTACACTGCCGCCCCAGAAAACCCACTCTCACTACACATAGGCCCCTAAGTAGTTCCTTTTTATGGTTTATATTTAGAATCCTATAAGGTAATCCCAAAAAGGAACTACTTAGGGGCGTATGGGTATAGCAATGCGCAGCGGCCTTTGGGCTCTCTTGTGCGCTCGTCCACATCGGAGTTGAGAGACTTCACGAACGCCAAAGACTGGCATAAGGCTTGGGGCTTAAAGTTGAAGATTGATTTAGGTTTTCAGGGGTTATAGGTTATAGGTTTAGTGCTTGGGGAAAAACGCTGAGGTTTTAGGGTGCTGTGTAATGTTTGAGGGTGCAGGGTTCCTGCAATATCCCAGCTTCAGGGCAGAAAACCATTCAATGTCCAAGACCCCAAACCCTACACCCTCACATCTGGTTGGGGTAAGCTCGGGAACCATTGTGCCATGTCCGAAAAGCACAAAACGCAGAATCAGGCCTGCTATCTCGCCACGAATTCAAAACGACGCTAACCCTAAGCGCTAAAACCCTAAACTCCTAAACGGCAATTGACAGCAAGGAGTTATTAACGACTGCGATTTGGAGTTCGCAGCACGCTCAACCATCAATGTTTCAGTGTCGGTGGACATCATGCGAGCAAGACTGGTGCACTTGCAATTTGAAGACGGAGAAGTCTCGCACCGCTTTGGTTTCATTCATAGGGCAAACACACAATCGGTTGTGACCTTCACGCGCCGCCTGTGGCCGCAAGCCGAAGTCGTGCATCGAACCTGTCGAATCGTCTAGGAGGAGAAGTCAAGTTAACACAGATTTCAATGTTTACGCCCAGACACGTTGGGAAGACGGGAGGCGCTATGGCGCCCCAGAACATGTTGTCTGGAATGTGCCAGTCGCACTTGACCTGAACCTCACGGACATCCTCTCGGGCCACATTGGTGACCACTATGCCGTCCCGAATAATGAGGGTGTTCTCTATGCTGCCGCAAGCATGCGCTGAGACAGTGTTCTGCCTGATGATGGCTCCTGCCACTACTCCTGATCCCGTGGCGATATATATTCCACAAATTGGTCGATGGTCCATCCAGCATGAACTGCAATGCCCCTCGAAGCTCAAGAGCTGAGGCACGGTTTAGGGTTTAGGGTTTAAACCCTAAACTCCAAGCCCTAAACCCTAAACGGTAAACCCTAAACCACAGCAAAAGATCGAGACCCTCCGAGCGAGTGCAAACACCATCCGATAGACCGATAGCCTTGAAGCCTAATCCTTGAATTCCAAAAGACTGAAGGCCCCGAAGCAGCTGATCCCAACCCGACAGGTTGCGGTCAAAAGGGTTTAGGGTTTCGGTTTGGGGTTCTAGGGTTTCGGCTTGGGGGTTTAGAAGATTTCGGTCTTAGGATGCAGGGTCTCGGGTTTAGGGTTTCGTTTGGGAGTTTACGTTTAAGGCACCTTCGGGTTCTATGAGGGTCCTAGGGTCTAAGGTTTAGGGGTTTAGGGGTTTAGGGTTTAGGGTCTTAGGGTTAAGACTTGGGTTTAGAGCGTATCGTTTAGGCTGCCCATAGAGCCCAATAGTACCTCTTCGGTAGATTCCGTGATTAAGGGGTATTGGGGCTTTCTGGTACGTGTAGTTTGGGTTACGGCTACCCATGACCCAGAATTCCTAAGTCTTATATAAACCCTAAACCCTAAACCCTAAACCCCTAAACCGTAAACCCTAAACCCCTAAACCCTAAACCCTAATATTCCCCAAAACCCGCTCGTCTAGGTAGGAAGGCCCCTCGGCTAAATCCCAATAATATCCTTTATGGCAGCCCGAACCCTCTAAAGGCACCAAATTCTAATCACTATGGAGGCAACTAGGCTCATAGTGCGTATAGAGGGGTAAAAGGCTTTAAGACTGGGCTGTCGGGACATACAGGGGTTTGTAAAAGCCTTTTGGCCAGGCTACCGCTTCCCAACCAAAAACCCTTAAACTCGGATTGTGCGGGCCTTATAAAGAAAAATGAAAAACCAGTTGCAAGGAAAGCCTATAGTGCCAATAACTCGAACGCCCCTCTCGAAGCCAAAACTTCCAGGGGCGGGTGAAAGTATGCAGAGGAGGATCAACTCTAAACCCCATACACAATCCAGAACCCGAAGCCCCTAACCCTCTACCCCTTTGAGCCCTGGACCCTGCAAGCCCTGAACAAACCTTAAACTCTAAACTCTAAACCCTAAACCCTAAAACCCTAAACCTTTAGACCCTGGTGAGGTGAGGAAGCGTGCGAAGGAAGGCAGCTGCGGCGGGGTTCAGACGACGGCCTCTCGAGCAAAAGAACTATTTCCCCCCCCCCCCAGAGACTCCAACACCCCTTAATTAAGGAACATACCTTCAATCTTATTGGGGTTCTTATTATAACTTAAGGTATATTCCTTAATTAAGGGGTTTTGGAGTCTCTGGGCCCTTCAGCAAACCAGGCTCTACATGGAGAACAACTTCTGCCAGTTAAACACAATCCAAATACCCAAACAGTATAGGGCTGTAGGTCCCAAACTCCATACCCTAAACCCTAAACCCTAAACCCTAAACTCTGAACGTTTTCTGGCTTCTAAAACCCTAGTATTTGGGCACTGGGACCCTTGGGGTGGGGGAACAGAGATAGCAGGTCAAACCCTAAACCCCTAAACCCGAAGCCCTAAACCCTAATCCCTAAACCTTAACCCCAAATCCCTAAAGCCTAAACCCCAAACCGCTAACCGCTAAACCCTAAACCCTAATCCCTAGACTCCAAACCCTAAACCCTAATCCCGAAAGCCTAAACCCCAAACTCTAACCCATGCTGTATCGGCCTCCAACGGCCTTATTTACGGCACATCACACTTCCCAAGCTTAGGGTTGCAGGGTATTGTAGGGCATTGTAGGGCTTGTACGGTATTATTGTAGGGCTTGTAGGGTTTAGGGCTTAGGGTTTGTAGAGGTGTGTGTGTGTGTGGGTCGGTCGGGAGTGTGGTGTTTAGCGGAGTATGCATCTATGGTCTACGCATGCTCCTTAAAATGCCCTAAAGACTAAACTAAAGCGACCTTAATAAACCCCGTTTAAGGTTTAGGGCTATGAGGGTTAACCGTAAACCCCTAAACCCCCAAAGCCCAAAAGCCCAAATCCCCAAAATGTTGGATGAGGGTACGTGGTTGCGATGCCAGATTTTATGCTCAAGGTCCGGGAACTCGCTTCATCCCCAGACAAAGACCCCCCTCAGGAGAGTCGACAGTGAGTGGACGGTATAGAGTATAGGCTTGGGTTGAGGGTTTCAGGGATAATACACCGAGGTTATTTGGCGTTTGGAGTGCTTGAAACCTGAGATCCATACAGGTACAATCGTAGATATGGGGTTTTGCCATATAGAAGAGCACCTGGTTCCCTAGAGGCGGGGGAATCAATCAAACATTATGGCTTTGGCGTGCCCTAAACCCTAAACCCTGCCCTAAACCCGGTCTTCGAATATGAATGCTGCTTCATCAGAAACCCCGAGACCAAAAACCCTGTAATCCCTAGACCCTTATACCCTTTATAAACCCTAAACCTAAAACCCTAATCCCTAAACCCTTTAATCCTTAAGTGGCATGCGTACTTAATCCTTAACACTAGTTCTTACGGGCACCAAGACCCCTAAACCCTAAACCCAAAGCACTAAACTAAACTGAACCCGAAACCCTAAATCCTAAACACTAAACTAAACCCTAAACCCTAAACCCTAAGCCCTAAACCCTAAACCCTAAACCCTCAACCCTAGACCCCAAGCCCTAAACTCTAAGCCCTAAACCCCAAACCCTAAACACTAAGCCCTAAACCCTAAGCCCTAAACCCTAGAGATCCCTTTAAAGGAACCCTTATAGATCCCTTAAAAGCTCTAAACCCTAAAGCTCAAAACCCTAAGCCCTAAACCCCACCCAGAGCTATGAAGCCCGGAGTCCCCAAGATCCCACGGAAGCCCTGAGAGCCATACCCACAGTGGCCTTCAAAGAGGGTTTAGAGGGTGTAGGGTTTAGGGCTTAATAGGGTTTAGGGTTTAGGGCTTTAGGGGTTTATAGGGTGTAGGGTTTAGGGCTTAATAGGGATTAGGGTTTAGAGGTTTAGGGGCTTACCTAAATCCTAGAACCCAAATCCCTAAAACCCTAAACCCTCAGCCCCAAACGCTAAACAGGGCTTAGGGCTGAGTTTAGGATTTAGGCTTCAGCGGTTTAGGGTTAAGGGGTTTAGAGGCCTGCGGGAGTTTAGGATTGACGGGTTTTGGGATCTCAGCAGCAAGAATAGAGTGCCTTTCAAAAAGTTCATGTTAGGGCTCCTCTAAAGGGTTCTTGTTAGGTTTGTTGGAAAGGGCTCTTATGAGGGTTCCTTTATGAGAGGGTTCTTCTTAGAGGGTTCTTTCAGAATTCCGATCTTTATATTCAGAACCACGAAAAGCACCAAGAACCCTGAGCCAAGATTTTTCTCGAAAGGTCATGCGATCTCCGGGGAAGGGACGTCCTTCGCCTGAGCGTCCAGTACACTAAGGTTTAGGGTTTAGGGTTTAGGGGTTTAGGGTTTAGGGTTTAAGGTTTAGGCTTGATCGGGGCGAGGGTTTAGGTCTTAGTCTTGTGGGCACCTATATGTTACACAAGGGCTTATTGCAAGGCTTTGTAAGGTCCACATGTTTTTTTTAGGGCTTTCCACCAAAGAGTCCAAAGTGCATACATGCATTGTGTTTGTGTTTGCGATAATACTAGTCTTGGTGGGTTGCTCTTTATCCAAGTATCTGCTTATTCGGTGTCAAAACGACTGAGGCAACGATGGCCTCCCTGGACAATACTTTCGCGTCAACCCTAACCCCTAAACCCTAAACCCTAACCCCTATAAACCGGAAACCCTAATCCCTAATCCCTAAACTCTAAGCCCTAACCCCTAAAAACTAAACCCTAAGTCAGACTGGCCAGCAAACCATCTCAGTTTAAAAGCCCTGTATATTCGAACAAGGCTTTGGAGTCTACTGTCGACCTCGAAGACAGTGCCGGACTGTTCTGATAGGCTCTCTGAAGATGGGGTTTAGGGTTTAGAATATTATAGCTTCTAGCTTTTGAACTTTGGGTTTAGGGTTTGTGGTTTCGGGTAACAACATTCACTTGTTCCTGACATGGATGGGGACCAAAGACATGGGATTGGCCAAGCCGCAATTTTTTTTAATATACTATACGGTGTACAGTGTAATTAGGATTCGAGACGGGCAGCATGAGTTTGTGGTTCCATAAGGGTTCTTGGTTTTGGGGTTTAGGATCTGTGTCAAGGCTGGTGAGCTGGTGTCGAGCTGTGCAGCTAAGCACACAAATGAAGCTCCGCGTTTGTTCTCAAGCTGTGCGATAAGTGCTTCAAGCGGGACTGGCGAGCTCGATCCCCCGCCATGCAGCCCGTCGTTGGTCAGCGGTGGCCGGTGACAAGGTTGGACTGTGCGGAGGTCCCGCCTCATACCTCTGTTTCCGCCGGCCCTGCATCCTGTGCACAGGACAACCACGCAGCAGTCGGCCAGGAATGCCCTTGTACTATGGTGTACTATTGTGCATTTCCTTCCAGCATCTCCTAGAACTCGGGAGCTCAGCCCCCGCGGCAACGTGCTTTCTTCGCCCACGTCCTTGAGGTGCACCTGATGCCACACTAACTCCGCCTCCTCGACGAACCCCAGCGCCCTTTAAATACGGAATACATACATATATGTATATATGAACTGGGAATGGGAATAGTTCTAGACTAGGCTGGGCTTCCTGTTGAGGTTGGAGAGTGAGGTGATTTTGCAGTGGCGCAAGGCTCTGCCTACATTTCAATCTAGGCTGGCCCTTAAGATCCTCGTCGGCCCAGCAAGGCTAAATATGGGGTTTGGGGTTTGGGGTTTAGGGCTTATAGGGTTTAGGGTTTCGGGTTTATAGGGTTTAGGGTTTATAGGGTTTAAGGTTTAGGGTAATGTCAAACATAGCAGAGGCCTACATTGTAATTAAGATCTTACACAGCTAAATTTTGGACCCTGAACCCCTAAGACCCTGTCTCCAAACTCTCCATTCTTGCACGACTCGGATGCCCACCCTTTCTGTTACAATCAGGGCACTTTTGTTCAGGGTCTACCTAGAGGTTTCGGGTTTCGGACTAAGCGGGGTCTCTTTTCCAACGGATCCTACTGTTTAGGTCCCCAGCATTTTGAAATTTCACTATGAGCGCCAATAAAGAGTTCGAACTTGCGCGGTACCTACAAAACGTGGGCTCTACAGCTACAGGTTCAGGTGGTATCCTTTACGGTCGAAATGCGGACCACAAGCCAAGAACCGCTGTGGAAGCCCTGCAAAGCGCAAAAGTCCTGAATTTGCAAACCTTCATCCCACAATTCCAAGTCGATAGACTCGACAGAAAAACCCTAAACCCAATTAACCCTAAACCGTACCCCCGAGTCTCCAGGGCTAAAGTGCTCTTAGGATTTAGGTTTAGTGTTGAGCTCTTGCCTTGCTGGAGCTGTGCAGCCATGCACCCAAAGCCCTAAACAGAAATGTTCAAGCCTAAACCCCTAAACCTTAAACCCTAAACCCCCCTAAACCCTAAACCGTTTAGGGACTGAGGAGTTTCCTGGTTCAGGGTTTGGGGGTTTGGGTGGTCTCTCGAGCACATTTAGGAATTTAGGGGCTGCGACCACATAAACGCCTTCGGCCCGAAATCTCCGTAAACCCTCGGCAAAGACGCATGACCCTATCCTTCTTCAACCGGAAAGTAACCACTAAACTACTAAACTCCACATCCCTGGACCCTAGGCCCTAAACCCTAAACCTTAAACCCTAAACCCTATAAATAAACCCTAAACCCTATAAACCATAAACCCCAAAAGCCCTAAACCCACCCAAACTCGAGACCCACCAAATCTGGCCTCGGAGTCCTGCAAGGCCTCGCCTCCTGCAGTCAGGAAACCGCAACACCTAAACCAAACCACTCCAAGCACTCTAAACCCCTAAACCCCTAAACCCTAACAACCCTAAACCCGCAAATTGAAACCCTAGGGCCCGCCTCTGGTTGTTCGGCATGCTGTTGCTTCTGTTTTTTTGTTGTTTTTTTTCTGTGGGGCTGCTCCGCATCCCTTCTTCGCGTGCTCCAACATGGTGCCAAGCCACCGTTGCAGAAGGGTGCCGCAGGGACCTAAAACGGGACCCTGATCTAGAGAAATGCCCACATACACTGACAGCCCATAGAAGAGGACCACCCGATCTGAACTTAAATTTCGGGTGACAAAGCTCGGAGGCTCGGTATGGGCTTGAGGGCTACCATAAGTCTCCACTAAACACTCCCCTCCCCGGTTCTGGTACTGCGTCTAACCATTATAACTTCTTGGCTTGCATGGGCTATCCCAAACAGTCAAACACACACACACACAAGCAACATGAATCCACCACTTAGTACCCACTAGGTATACCTCATCCTCCTCCCTGCAGCCCAAAATTGAAGTGACACCCGCTGTTGGGGTACAATTTCCCCCCTTCCTACGCATCTCCCCATCCACCCCTCCTACTAGACTAGTACTACTTCAGTTACTGCTCCTGCTGCGACAATAACTGGTACTACTACTGCTGCTGCTGCTGCTGCTGCTGCTGCTGGTGCTGCTGCTGCTGCTGGCTGCTGCTGCTGCTGCTGCTGCCGCTACTTCTAATGCTGCTGCTGCTGCTACTACTACTACTACTACTACTACTACTACTGCCACTACTACTACTACTACTACTACTA
>CAJNJA010006764.1:1205-43457 GCA_905231915.1 Symbiodinium necroappetens
AGCTAGGCATTTAGTATTGTAAATATCTAACCGTGGTTAAATATACCCTAAAGGTATCGGGCTCATATATATATATATACGAAGCCTCCCGAATCAGCAAAGTTTAACCTGTGGACTTTGATGGATGCCACTGAGGCTAAAATGGGTTCCAAGCATATGCTGCGGATTTGCACGGCCCTCTAGCAAACATTATCCAGAATGTCTTTACGAAAGATTTTTCTTTCGCATTACTCGAGCTGAAGGGAGACCTCATCCAAGACAATGGGCATGCAGGTTTGAATGCATTACGCAGTTTTGCACAGCAGTCAGTAGGAATTCAAGCCCAAGAGATTTTCGAGACCGAAAACACCTTACCGTCAGAGAATGTATACATGAGAGGGGGGGGATTGTGCAATATGTCCTCCAAACGAATATTGCAGCAGTCCTGAATATCCGGTGTTTAATTTGTTCTCGGCTCGTCGGAATATGTCTCTATGAGAACCCCAAGTCTTCTGGATTGTTTATCGTATGGAATTGACAATAGGATCCAAGCTTGAGTTTACGGAGTGATATGACACAGGGGCTTTATTAAAAAACGAGAAGACATAGTGACACAGTTTCTTAATAACACCAGGGCTTGGAAGATACCATGGTCCCCTTATGTTGGTGGAATGAGTTGCAGCCACCAAGTGTCATGAAGAAACTATGCCGACATGCTTAGAGCATTGTAGATTGTATGACAGGCATGCAGCCCCCCCCCCACACATTCAGGCTCGAAGTTAAGATGCCAAATTGGTCCAGAACAACAATACTTATCAGCTGGAAGCTTGGTTCGCCCAGTCTTTCGGGTTGATGTGCATAAGAGTTACGCACATGTTGGCTCGTAAGTTCCATAAATCATGAAATATAAATTTGTGCAGTTAAATGAAACAAGCTACACCCACGTGTGAAAGACATGCCCCTGATCTATCATATGTGGCTGCATGCTGAGACCATCTCTTCTGGATTCAGTGCGGCCATATTCTTAACTTTTGTGACGCGGATACATACCTTCCTTAGAGGGTGGGACGCCCTGGGGGCCTCATATTTGCAGTGTTTTCTCATGTTTCATACCGAAAATCAATCTTGAAACAGAAGGATGGTGAAACACTTATAATTTCTTTCATTCAGCTCCAAACTCCAAACTAACTTGTACTGAATCGGTTTCCGTCATTCCATATACATATACTGGAGCTTTTCCTAACACACATGTTTGCAGTATTCGTTTGAAATCTTGGGTAGAATTAAATTCACTATGTTGATACCGAATGATGATTAAGGAAGCAGAAAGGGACGCCGTGGGGGCCCGCTTTTCCCACAAAGTGGATTTGCAGGATTTCTTAGATGCCGTGTCTACTGTATGGAAATATTTGTATTTATTCTGCTCTAATCATGGACCACATGTTTGTCTTGCTTGTCATGAAGTATGGTGTGCAAAGCAAGATGAAAGATTCAGAGCAGTAGTTCATAACATCCAGTATTTCGGTGTTTGGGAAAAAGAAACCCTAAAGCCTAAATCCTAAAACCCTAAACCCGAAACCTCCGGTAGCCAAGCCTCTCGTGTTCCCTTGTTCGGCGCAGACCCGGGAGCGGGGGGGTGGCGGGCGTACGACGGCAAAAGCTACACCGAGCCACGCAAGGCCTGGGCCTCCCGGGGCTGACCGGTCTCCAAAAAGAGAGCCAAAATGTTTTTTTAGTAGGCCAAGGAGGATACCTGAAACCAGAATTCATAAGAAGGGCCCTGTAGAACAAAGCTGAGGAACGTTTCGCAATTTGTTCCGCTCCAGGAAATCCGCGAAGGCCATGCAGACGTCAGCTGCGAGGTCGTCGATTAGGCCTGGCCGTGCCGAGATCCGATTTGGACAAGCAGGGTTTAGGGTTTAGAGTTTAGGGGTTACTACCGATCTCGGAGCTTTCAAAGTATGCTTCCCTCCATCGCATGATCTCAAGAATCCTTGGCTGTCGAATCTGACGGTTGCGCATTCGGTGGGGGCTGAGGCATCCGCGGTCCGAAATCGAAGTCACCAAGAGCGTTTCAGGGTAGACAGCTTCATCCCCTATATGTATACTTCTTTCAGACACTGGATGACCCTAAAACCCTAGGCCTTGAAACCCTAAACCCTAAACCCGAAACCCTAAACCCTAAACCCTAAGCCCTAAGCCCTAAACCCTAAACCCTAAACTCTAAACCGACCCCCAGGGACCTTGGAGCTCTCAGAGCTGGGAAGCCTTCGCCTCAGCTCCGAGAGGCTTTCTGAGCCCGCGAAGACTGTGACGTATCCTTACACCCTAAACCCTAAAGACCTTAAAACCCTAAAGTAACACACACACACACATATATATATATATATATTTATTCCTATTATAATTATATGTATTATCATTACATAGTAGTATATAGTATTATCGAGGTTATATATTAAAAATCTTCGCGGCCAAGGGGAGAGATCAAACAATGTTTCAGAGCCTGCTAGAGGCTTTATTGACTGGGCCCCTCAAGACTCTAGGATCCAGTTGGGGAGTTTCTTGTGATCTTCCATAGGAACCCTAAACCCTAAATCGGCCCCTATACTACAAAAAATGCCAAAACCCTAAACCCTAAACCTTAAACCCTAAAGCCTAGGTCGCACGCCAATCTCTGTGCGAGCGAGCCTGTGCTTGGTGCTCGTATTTGCAAGGCTGGCCAACCCCTACAAGGAAGTAGGTTCGTGAGTTTGCTTAGGATGGGTCCCCTTGTGAGCTGATCGCCTGCCAGAAGCTCCGCGCAGGACGGGCTCGGTTTTGAGGTTTCCGACGAGGCAAACATGGTGCTCAAGCTGAAGTGCACAGTGGATGTCCTCGTGCATCAGGTTGTATTGCTGGATTCTCATCTCACTCAGACACAGTTCAACCCAAAAGTGTCGTGACGCTAATGACGGCTAGACTTGACGTCCTGTTACAGCGCCGTCACGGCCATTGAGACACGAGAATGTTGAATTTGCCACTTCTGCCCAGCCACAAGAACATACTGAGCGCTCTCCCGTTGTTGCAGGCAGGCATCGGGAAGGACTCTCAAGGCCCACGCCTCAGAAAGCCCGCCCCAAAGCCTGAAGGCCTTCTTCTTCAATCTGAGAGAGAGGGTTCAGGGTTCTCTCACCACTAAGCCCTAAACCCCAAACCCAAAGCCCTGAAGCTGAGGTTTAGGCTTTAGGGTTCCCTAAACCCCTAAACCCTAAGAGCCGGGCGCGCTGGCAGTGCTGAGGCGAAAACTCCCGAAGTTAAGGCCTGCGGCGGCCAGTGTCCGGCCATGGGAAGGGTTCAGGGTTCCCGCTGAAGTCAGCTCTTCCTGGGTGGAGGGTGCTATGAAGCAAACCGAGAGTCCACCTGACGGTTGTGAAACTTGAAGTCCAGAGCTTTGCTGCTTTTTGCAGTGTGTCGGTATGTCGTGCTCAAACCATGAGCCGGGGGGGCCATTTCTGCTAAGAGGGCTTTCAATACCAAACGCGGTGAGCGACAGCATGACATGGACGTCCTGAGAGCAGTAAAGGCCGAACAGGAAGCACTCCTATGTCAGGACCAGTAGCCTACTGGTGCAGTGGGCCCGGCCCTTACATCGCCTAGAATTCCTTCACTGTTCCGGCGGAGTCCCGCAGCCCTGTGCAGACTGCAGATCTCCGTCTGGACTATTTGCATAAACCCTAAACCCTAAACCTTTTAGGGGTTTAGGCTAATTAGGGTTTAGGGTTAGGATCTTGAAGTCTTGGGGGTCACCTTCGGGTGGTGGTTTTTCGTCGGGATCTTTTCTGAAGGCAGCCAGCTGGCCCGCGCTGTGTTCTAAACCCTAAACCCTAAAACCCTAAAACCCTAAACCCTAAAACCCTAAACCGTGGCCCGAGGTGACGGCTGCAGAAATGAAGCTCCTAGGCTGCGCTGGCACTTGTTGCCCCGAGTAGTCACCGCATGGTCTTGACTTGGCCTCGTAATAAATACATATACATATATATATATACACTTATCTATCTATCTATATATATATACATACACATATATACATACATATATATATACATATATATATATAGGTATGTATGTATGTATGTATGTATGTATGTATGTATGTATGTAGATAATGTACAGCAACGTCACATATTGCGGCATAGACCACATATATATAAATAAATAAATAAATAGATAAATGAATATATATATATATATGTATATATGTATATATGTATATATGTATATATGTATATATGTATATATATATATATATCACAGCATAATGTAATATAACTAGTACTTATCAGGGGGTTCAAGAGAACCAGCTCGTAGCTGAGCCTGAGAGGCGCTCCTCAAACTTCTGTCTTCCACGGAGATTCCTGCAGAGCCGCGAAAGCTTGGCCTCAATTCCAGGGAGAGTCCGCCACCCCCCAGGAGAAGATGCTTCAGCCCATGTAGCCTAAAAAAGGGACACTCATATAATAAACTAATATAGTACCCTAAATAGTAGGACCCTTATCACAGCTGCAGCCTCCAAAGCTGAAGCCAAAACCCATCGCTGCACACGGCCAGAAGGCCTCTGCAGTCCCGATTGCCCAAACACTGATGGTTCCCATGGGACAGGGATGTGATACAGACGAAGGCTCCGGCCACCCCAGCAGGGACCTCAAGCAGAGTCTTTTCCAACCGTTCCCTTTCGCCGCTGTGGCCGGAGGTGCTCATGAGCCCGGCGGCCCAGGAGCAGTTTCAGCTTCTCAGCCGGCTGCTCAGCGATGTGCAAGGTCTCCTGCGCTCCTGGGCCCAGGCTTGGGGCCTTGAACCGGGATCTCTAACTCCGCATCAGAGCGATCATCCGGCCGAACTGAATCCACCATTCTCCTTCCCTTGAAGATGTGGAGCTCCTCCCTTACTTCGCATCGGCGCCGCTGAGTACGTGTCAACAAATCTCATGACAGCAGGCTCGCTTCGGTCGGCTCTTCTAGCAGTGGTGTAGTGAACCATTAGAGCCCCTGAACTTCCTGAACCCCACACCGTAAACCCCAATACCCTAAACCCTAAACGGGCCTACAGGCTACAGGGAAGCCTACCGTATCTTGGAACAGGTCGGAAGATGGAGCTCGGACATCGGCATCCGCCGGGAGCCCCAGAAAGGCCGCGTAGAGGGCTTTCTTCTGGCCAAGCTCTGTGCTAGCAGCTGGTGGCAGTTTGGACACACCACTTAGTCGAACGAGATCAAGACTTGCTTGCATCCTTCTTCGCGGGCGTTGTGAGCCTTGCGGGCATTGCTGGCAGGAAGCTGACAACAGTGACAGTTGCGGCTCAGTCGCGATGTCATGATGAAGGCAACAGAAAGATCTGAGGCTTGACGGTCTTCGTTTCACGACGAGTGCCTTCCCCAGCTATGGTACTTCTGTTGTTAAAAGAACTGACTCAACAGTCTCTCACAACGGTAGTTGAGTGGTAGTTGCCTTTTCAATTTTCGCCCCATGGCCTTCGCGCAAAAAGCTCGGAGCACGGAGGGGAGCACAATTTGCAGGGGCAGAATGTCTGACGTGGAGTCTCATCCTCCAAAGCGCGAGACAACCAAAGACTAAAGTTGCAGGGCTTCTCGGCTTCACTCGCAGCGCCGTGCTGGCACTCAGAGACTCGCACGGCTGGGACGTTCTCATGGCAGTTTCGAGTCTCCACAGTGTTTTGGTTCTAGCTGTTTGATTGGGCGACCGGAATGAGCCGAGGTTGTACGCAAGTGGCTCAGCCGGCCACCCAGATAGGCAGCAGTCCTCCGGACCCTTCGCGCCACTGCAGTGCATTGACTACAAGCCACTGGTATCTCTCTTTGGCCGACGTATAAAGACCCAGCAAGGCCGTGGACTTGAAGCTTGTTTGTTTGGGATGTTGAGGCCCTTGAATGAGCGGCCATTTCCTGGGCCGGGACGAACTATTTTCCGTGTCAGACTCAGCTGATCGTCCCGTGCTCGCAGGGTCTACAGCACAAAAAACGCTGTCGGATGACATAGCCGAATGCGGTTGTGCTATGAAGCTGGCATCGTAGGTCGTGCATTGTGCACTGCCCACACGCTCACCCTCCATAAAACTTGAGGGGGCAAATTTGCAGCGACATGTGCATGCCAAGTGCGTGCTACAGCTGGCTTGTGATCTTGTACCAGGCCGGTACATGTCATATCATAAAGACTAGAAAAGACGTTGGGCTGTTATACGACAAGGAGAAGAAGTGGAGGTGTCAATAAGCCTATGCGACCACGTCTACAACTTTTAAGCGTGTTGTACTGGTCTCCCAATGTCGGGGCTGCACGTTGAGGCTACCATTTCGGCAAAGCAGCTGGAACTGGGAATGCTTGAGAGTCAAAAGTCAAGCATCGAATGGTGTTGTTCGCAAACTGCCTCGGCTGGTGGGTTCCGGGCTTTGGGCTTTGAATCCGTGGGTAGCCAATAATTCGGTGCCCAGCGCCTCAGAGTGTTGCAGAGCCTCTAGGCTGTAGTCAGAACCTTCTATGGAGGAAGTGTCCCCACTTTTGGCGGCTATGACGTGGAGGGCAAACAGCACACACCAGTCACAAGGTGAGGCTGAGTTCCTGTCTTTCATGTGGCGTCTCTTCGAGATAGTTCCGAGATTCTGCTGTTGCAATCTGGCATACTGGAATTCCCCCGCGAGCACCCGCATTCTTCGTTCCTTCAACAGAACAGGAGAGATTTTTTTTGTGACAGGCGGTTGTCCTCCTCATGACTCTGTGGGATCACTAAACCCTAAGCCCTAAACCCTGAAACCCTAAAACCCTAAACCCCAAACCCTAAACCCTAGGCCCTAAACTCTAAACCCTAAACCGGTTGGCTAAGCCTCAGACTCTCCGTTTCGTGGGTCATCGAAGTCCTTTTTGAGCCCATGGCAGAGAAAGCCACGGCAAAGCTGTGCAGGCTCGTAGATGCTCGAGACAGGCCCGGCGCACCTCTGTAGCCCCGGTCTAAATGCTCCGGGCAGCTTTGATCCTTGCCTTCAAGCATGTGTAATGTATGTACTATGTATATATATATATATACACGTATATATATATATACACGTATATATATATATATATGTATATATATATATAGAGAGAGAGAGAGAGAGAGAGTCACCCAGAGCCACTGCACAAGGAAATTCGTGGAGCAAGGAGCTCTGCAATGCCCGCAGGATGCAAAAGGACTTGTGCGCCTTGTTACGGCACCTTGTGAGCATCATGCGCACCGGCTGCTGGGGATCTCAAGATGTTTAGCTTGCTTGTCGCACCCCAAAACATTAGCCGATGTGATGTGCGTGAACTGCCGAAGACATTTTCAGGACGTTCCAGGCAGCCACAGACCCTGCGAACCTGCGAACCATCGGAAGATCTGACAGCAAGAACATGAGCGGACAAGCCAATGGACAGATGCCGAAGCACGCATGTCAAAACATACGTCTTGCTTGCAGGTTTCGTTGTACCCCCAGATCTAGAGCATTTTCAGGAGGGTAGTTACCGTTATAGGAGCCTTATACAAGGCCTTTATATACCTTATAGAAGCCTTTTCGAAGCTCAAAATACCCTAACTCCCCACCTGTAGTTTCCTTTAACCAGACCTGACATTCCTTTGGTTTAAGCCACGTTTGTGCACCAGACCTGGATTCATACAGATTTAGACTTATCAATTAATCTTTTAGGAATTAGGAGAACTGTAAATCATAGTCGGAGGCGTTGAATTGAAATCTAGGGTTACTTGATATTTAGGATCTGTTCCTGTTCTTGTATGTAGGAAACCTTCGGTACATCGAGGTTTTCCAGCGATCGGCCGAAGCGCCATGGTCGGCGATCGCACAAAATTGAATTTGGAAGTGCAGGACAGTCGCTTCCAGTGGCTTGTCTTTGCGGAGCTTGAAGGGATTTGATACTGCTGTGCTATGTCAAGCGTTGCGTTCATGAGGAAACAGTTCTCAGTTTCCTGTCTGGTACATGCCCGGATGATTTCGATTTTTGTGTGTGGGTTTGTTCCAACATGACTACTGGCCACCAGAGCATACCCCCTGTTGCTTGCTGGTTTGCCAGCTGAGGTGCATTTGGAGGTCAATTGGCGAGTGGAAAATTGCCACAGGGATCCTATCGAGACATTAGCATTAGGCAGGTCCGGACGCATCGATTTTGGCTGCAATTATCCTGGGAACCACTAGGTCTGGGTGATTCTACTGGGATGCAACTGTCAAGCCTGGCCCAAAACCCAAGACATCAATGTGCATGGATTGCACCTTATTCCAAGATTGCTAGCCTTTGAACTTTGTGGCCAACAGCAGCTTCGCAAAGTTGCGTTCATCTCCGGCCCGTGGGCACAAAGAGCAGGCGTGTTCGCTTTTTTACCGTTGGGAGTTACTAGATCTCGCAACACCACCCTTGGGGCAATGTTGCGCGCAGAGTCCTGGAGATTCCAAGTCTCGAGCCCCGAGGTTGCCTTCGAATTGTTTCGGTTTGCTCCGAGAAGTTCCCAAAGCTGGGCCAAGCGAGATGGTGTGCATCGAGGATCAGGCGATTTGAAATCAGCCAGGGAAGCTACCTTCTCAATTTGAGATATTCCCGGCCTCTCATTCATCAAAGGGTTGTAGCTTGCATTGAGGACCGCGTAATGTGCGAAGTGGAGACACAGGACTGCGGCAAAGGTGTGCAGCTGGCCATACAGCCAAACGCGTAAATGGAATTCTTTTCCGGATGCCTAGGTGGATGAATGGTCTCGGGGACTCTGTTGGTTGCATCACCTAGGGCATGCAGACATATTCCCCCCAAGGAGGTGTTGTGGAACTGCATGTTGCAGGGGAAGTCGCACAAGAAAGTCCGTCAAGTGGCCGTGGGGCCATACAGGGTAGCAAGCTTGGTGGATTTGCAAGCATCCATTAAAGTCCTGCGACGTTCGGGAACTACTAGGCTAAGCATGCACATAGAGAACCTAATCCGCGTAGCTCCACAGAAAGTCCGAAGTGGCCGATCCGTATCTCAGCCTAGAGTGTCTGCTAGCTCGCTGAGAATCAAACCATGATAGTTCAAACACAGCGCCTACAAACTTTCGTAGTGCAAGCCAAGCAGCCTCGCTGCACAGAGACGCAGGCACTTGCCTTCCAAGACTCAGTGCTGTTTGGCCTGATGTGCAGTTTTGGCCCGTGTCCCAAGCTGCTGCGCCAATGATGAAAAGCAAGCCGTCGCACACATCCAAGCTTTTGTCAACGGGCTCTCGGTTGCTACGACCCAAGCCACTGCGATCTCAAGCGCAGCTGCAATCTCAAGCACCGAGATCACGTGCAGCATGGACACAGTGCCCGGGAAAGGCATAGACCCTTGGCTGTCTTCGGCTCGGCTCTCAAACATACACTGCCAGCTGCATTCGGCCCTTGGTTGTCGGACTCCCGTCCAGGGCGACTTGGTTCGCTACTAACCATCACCGCTCGCAGAGCTTACGGTGAAGGTGACGTCATTCCAAGCCCACTGCTCATGCAAGCCATCAGCATGATGAATTCTGATTATAGACTTGAAATGAATAGCCAGAGGCCTAAGCTTGATTGGACGATGACAGAAGATGCAAGTTTCTCCCTGAAGCAGAGCCCTGAACAATGCCGGGTTGGGGTCGAGGCCTCCGGAGGCCCTGCGTGCAGCTGACACCCATGTGAGCAAGCACTTCCCCCCAGGCGCTATGTCCAATTCTTTGTGTCCTACGCTCGCAGCTATCGCGGCTATCTGAACAAGATGACAAAGGTGTCCGTGACTGTTTGCAGCAAGAGGAGCGTGCACCTGATAAACTCCGATGGGCTGCGTTTCTGCGCGTCAGTAATCCTGGGCGTAACGGAAAAAGCATCCAAAGTCCTGCGACGTTCGGGAACTGCTGGGCTAAACATGCGCTAAAGGAGCCAATCCACGTAGCAAAAACCAGAGGATCAAGCTTGATTGGACGATGACAAAAGATGCAAGTTTCTCCATCAAGCAGAGCCCTGCACAATGCCGGGTTGGGGTCGAGGCCTCCGGAGGCCCTGCGTGCAGCTGACACCCATGTGAGCAAGCACTTCTTTGCAGGCGCTATGTCCAATTCTTTGCGGTCTACGCAGCTATCGCGGCTATCTGAACAAGATAGACGAACGTGTCCACGTCATTCCAAGCCCACTGCTCGTACAAGCCATCAGCATGATGAATTTTGATTATAGAATTGGAATGAAACGCCAGAGGATTAAGCTTGGTTGGACGATGACAGAAGATGCAAGATTCTCTCTGAAGCAGAGCCCTAAACTCCGGTGGGGTGCGTTTCTGCGCATCAGTAACCCTGGGCTTTAACGGAAAGGCGTGCAGCCCGGCCCTTGTTCTGTCCCGCATGCCCCTCTCAACAAGACACCGGTCCCTTGCAAAGGGCAGGCCGCTCGAGCGAGTCCCCCCGTAAAGCCACTGCGTCCGTCTTGTTCTTGTACCCCTTCCGCTGGTTCCATGTTGTCGTCGTAGGAAGTGCCACTGCATAGCTTGCGCTATTTGGCTGTTTTTTTGAGGCTTGTCGCAGCCAAAAATCAAAGGACAGGAAGTCGCACCCTTGCTTTCTCTCGTTTGTATTAATTGAACAAGGAACGAACAACACACGGAACGAATGGACAGCCTCTGGTTTCTTCTGTAGATCAGTTGGTAAGGTTCCTAAAGGTGGAGCGTCTGTTCTTTCCTTTTAAAGAAACTAAACGAAGATAATGAAGTGAAGCGTAAGCATGCTTCGTTTTAGTTAAATTAAAAAGGAAAAACCACGCTCGTATCCTGTTAACCTAGATTTGACAGTGAAATGAAGGCAGACGTGCGTTTTAATTGAGTTTCAGGCGGTGCTGCCTTGCTTCCACTGTCGCTTGGCACTGGCTGAGCAGCTTTGTCATGAGGAAGGCCGCTTCCAGACCAGATTGCAAGATCGCACGAGCTTGCCAGACTCCCTAGTCAAAGTGCAAGGCGTGCAAAGTCTCAGTGCACCCTGGTCTGTGCTCAGCCTGGCGTGCGATACCTCCTCATGCGAAACAATGCACTGAGCAATGCGCTTGGTGACCGTGCACACAGTGCTAGAGGCCGCAGATGCTTTTACGCAATTTTGAGGCCTTTTGTCTGCTTCGGAGCACTGGCCCGCACAGAATGATGGGATGGGTCTGAAGTCTGAGACTCCTTGACTCCTCGTTCTTTGTGCCTGTTTGTGTTTGATAACCTTTGGCTTGACTTGAGGAGCTGCCACAGCACCATGATCTCACCAAGAAGTGAGCTGCCTTTGCGGTGTAGGCGAAGGCCTGATTGCTGCCAGAATTCATCATTGCACAGGGACACAGTGCCGCACAATGCACATGATATCACTTCATGGAGTGTTTTCAGCTTCAATGCAAGCGGGGAAGGGCATTGCGCTTTTGGTTTGTACCCCGTATTTGAGCTTCTGCGTTCGTGTGCTCAGCAGATCATGTCCTTCCTCTTGCCATGATGCCCGTCACTGGGTCCCAGCTTGCTGGGTCCAACTGCCTGCATGGCTGCCTGGCCTTGTCAGCCTGTGTCCAAAATAGCTTCCAAATTTGCGTGATTGACGCGCAAGGCAAATAGTGGGTTCTGTGTTGGCTGATAGCGAAATCGTCCATACTGCCCGATGCACGCTTCGTGCTGCATGCCCCCTGTCGTCCAGGGCATTTTCAGCAGTGTTCCGGTGTGGACCTTGCAGTTTAGTACAAAGTTGTAGCGTTGTAGCCTCGCTAGCCGTCGATTTGACCAATAGCGATGCAAGCCATCCAGGAGTCACGCTGCATTCGCTGCATTCGCCTTTGTCATGCATAACTTCTCCGAGAGACTTCGCACGTGGGGCTGCCCCTGATGCGTCTTCGGTTCTTCCGATCTTGCAGCTGTAGCTGTTTGCTTGGAGCCTGTCTCAACCCTGTGTAGCATTCTGGATGTTCGCATCAAGACAGCTTGGCAGCTGGGCTGTGCACGATCGCGCCAAAAAGCGTCAGATGCGCCCCAGGCAGACTGTCTCTGGGCTGGTGGGGGCGCCTGGAGATTTTACCAGGGCACTGGCGGCTCAGGTGCAGCGGCTGCACACGGGCGCAGCCTGCATTTGTTAGGTGTGCATAGCATGATCCAGCACGAAGCTGTGCAGGCATGAGCCTCTTTGCAGCACGATCGTCGCTTGTAACTGCTCCCAGCGATGCTGCGCAGCAGTGCTTTCAACGCATTCTTTCTCCGCGCAGCGTTCGCGCTTCCAGTGCCCGAGTCCGTGCAGCGGTTTTGGCGAAGCGCCTGACATGCCCATCACTTCACAGGGTTCTGCCACGAAAGTGCAGCGTGCAGCTTCAGATTGCAACTTACGCGTGCACCATGAGTGGTTATGAGCCAGGCGGCAGGCCAGACTTGTGGACAGGGGCAGGGTATTGAAGATCACCCTTTGCCAAATCCACGCTTGTCAATGCGATGCAATCGTCTGCTCTTCTACACCATCTCTCTCTTGCTTGCCTAGTTTATAGTTGGTGGTTCATAACTACAGGGACGCAATGTCAAGCAGTGAGAACCGAGGCTGTCAGGGCATGTGACTGCGCTGCCGTGATCCATCTTTCTGCCCGTCCAGGCTGCAAGACACTTGCAGCGGTTTTTGGGTCTCTTGTTGCTGTTGGGCAGATCTCTGGCTGGGCGGATTCCTCCCTGCCACGGCGTCTCTGCCTAAGCCTAGCCAGCGTTCAACATCCCATGACATCGCCTTGTCCGGGCCAGTCGCTTGACATCGCCTTGGTGTCTAGCCGTAGGCAGCCAATGGGAAGAAAGTGGGCACGGAGGGGTTTAGGGTTTAGGGTGGGCTTGAGCATCTCCCAGCGAGATCTTGTGATTACTCGGCAAGGCCTGCTGCAGCCCCAGGCAAAGGTTTCGATGCGGTCGACAGTCTGTCAGGATGAGGCACAGCTCTGCAGAATTGCAGAAAGTGTCCATAGCTGCGAAGACGCTTCCGTGCTCCATCCCCTTCTACTCAAGGCTGCACAGACGAGCGTACCAAAAAGCGCGCTGGAGATTTGCGGGGCACTATTTCCAAACTCCTCGTGTGGAGCCTGTATCTTGGTAGTAAGCAGAAGGCGGTCGGACACACCGCAAGCGCACTGTGGTCATCGTGCTCTTGTGCCAGACTGGCCTTGGCCTTGCCGAGATTTGGGCACACGCGGCCTGCCTGAGCTCAGCCCTTTGCCTTGTCTCACCGTCCTGCCAGTGGCGCTGCCGCGACAGTCCTCTGAACAAGTAAACAGTTCTTGAAAAGGCTCCAGCGACATAATGCCTCCATGAAAAGCAGAGGATATTTCGGGGTGCGAACGGGTGGGCTGTCGTAGCCTGTCAGCAGTGGCCAGTCGGGATGCAGAGAACTCAAAAGGAGAGGAAGGTAGAGTCCTTTACCGCAGCCAAGTTCACTGAATGGGATGTGCCCTTGGCATCTAGCCGAATCTAGCCATCCGCTCTTCGGAGGACGCCTTGTGCCTTTCTCTCTTGGCAGGTTTTGTGATGCAGTTAGTTTTGGTACCTCCTGAAGTTTCACGGAGAAAGCCCCGCTACCTGCCATGAGCTCATTTGCTGCTGCTGGCGGAGAGAGAGAGGATTGAATTAACCTCGGCTTGCCGCCGGCAGTGCCTCTCTGCTGATTCCGCACAATTCCATGCAGTTTTGTTGTAGTTTGATTTTTTGCAGTTGGAACATCCCGTCCAGAGTCCGGAGGGTTTCCAAAGTGCGGCTGCAGCAACTCTACTGACACATGTGACTTGCAGATGCATGTGCGTGTCCCTTGCGGCACGGCCGACACGCCATTCGCTCACTCTGGCACGTCAGAGTTCAACTGGTGCACGCGCCAGGCTTGAGCACACTGTTGGCCTCATGATGAAGCTGCTCTGCATCCTGGAGCATTGATTCAAGTGCCTGGCTGGGAGGCAAGGAGGGAGGGTAAGCAACAATGAGGAATGTGCGCAGGAACCGCAGGACCATGGCTGCTTTGCCTCCTCGATGCATGGCTAGGGCGGCTAGGGAGCATCTTCGGCCGTCTCCAGCAAAGAGGCAGGTCCATCTCCAGGTCCCAGGGCTCAGACCCAGGGAGAAGCCGACATGAAAGGAGCCGGCATGCCTCAAAACGTTCACCAGTAATGGCCGCATGATTTGTGCTTTTCGAGCTCAGGAGGTCTGCGCCTTCGAGCTGCAGACTTGCCAGGCACTCGGCAAGCTGCCAGGCGCTCTGCAGGTCTGTGAACCTAGCTGTGAAACCAATTTACCTGCAGTGTTAGGCCTTCTCGTAGACTACTGTAGGTCAACTGCCATGAGACAGTCGGAAAGCCGAGTACGGATACTTCACCATACTTCGCTCTGGTCGGGCTTCCCCGCCAATGTGCCAGTTTGACCAGGCCGGTTTGCCTGAAAGTGCGGAGTCCCAACTGTAAGGAACTTGATCTTCGAGTGTATGAAAAAATTCGAGTGCATAGCTGTAAGCAGATCTGCCAACGTTGAAGACCTTTGCAACTTTTGCTTTGCGTAGACGGGGCACAAGGCCCTTTGCCAGAGGCCTGCCGTGGGCATTCCACAAGATTTGCATGCCGAGACGTGCCTTGTGCAGTACTTGCTGACCTCGGGCAAGGACCGGAGGTTTCAGCAGACCACACGCTTTCCCCAAGTATCTGCAGCTCTAAAAGACCATACGTGCAGAACCTAGCCGACCTAGCAGTTCTGGAATAGCCTTCAAAAAGCAGAGCCTGCTTTGTCAAGACAGAGTCAAGGCACTTCACTGCCCCTGAAAGTGGCTGCATGCTTAATGCGCGCCGCAACTGACTCTTGTCGGCTGACGCTTCTGAGGCCAGTGATCCAAGCCTCGTGTGGGGTTTCTTGCCCCCCGGCGCCGGCAGCTGCAGGTGTCACACTGGCCTTGAGACTCTCACGTTGTTCACGGGCCATGCTGCGTGCCTTGTGCTGTCGACATTGCAGCCTGCCAGTGCACTGCAGTTCTGGCAAGGCTTCGTGGAGCTGAATGTCGGTGGCAGTCAAAGCAAGATCCGTGCACCCAGGCTTGCACATTTCCCATAGCACGGACCCCAAAAGTCAAAAGACCTATGACCTATATGTTTGAGACCAAGTGGCCCTTGACATGCTCCGTGCACTTCGCTCAAGCAGCACCCTTGTTCCTTGCTGGCGAAACTTCCCGCGACTGGATACACTGTTGTGGACTTTGTCCAATCGCTTGGACATTCCCCATGGTACATCATAGCATGATTCGCCAAATTCTGCAGCTGACTTGCGCCGGGCTGGCACGCACTGTATTGGGCTGGGTATCAAAGCTTTGTGATGTCCTGGTACCGCTTCCCTCCCTGGCCCCGCCCTGCTCTACGCTTTCTGTGAGAGCGCTGCAGAGCAGATGCAGAGTAGCCAGCTCAGAGTTCAATGTGCAGTGGCCGAACTCCAATCTTTCCGTCCCGTTGGCCGCACAATGTGAAAACCGTGTGAGCCGGGGCTCTCACTTGGTTGCACCAGACAGGTTTTTAGTCCTTTTGGACGTCCAAATCGGGAAGGTGCCCAGCGCTTTGGAACCTCTCGGTTTCATGTCCTTGCCTTCCGGGTAGTTCTCTCAAGTTGTGACATGGCAGTGTGTGGCCGTCCTTGATTCACTCGCTGTGAGAGAAAGCAGCTGAACATTGGGGCACTGCCAACTGCCACTGCCAAACAAAAAGTCCCAGGACGTCCGCGTTGCACTCCAAGGTGCACGGGGCCTGCATCGTGTGTAGTTCCAGCCATTGCATGTCGCACGGTCGTTCGGCAAGTCCAGAAGCACCAACAGTACGGTTTTGCGGGGGTGGAACCCTATTACTGCTGACAGTATTCTTACTATCTCTACTGAGAAGAGCAGAGTCGCTGCACGGATCAGGTAATGTAGATGCTAGGATTGCTACCAGTCAATTGAATGAGCAGCCCCCACTATGATCTTCTGGCCTGGGACACTTGGAAACCAACCGCTGCAGCTCACGCGGCCCCGAACTCAAAGAGCAACAAGTCCCAAAGAGCCCCGGGATGGGGTTGGGCCCCTCAAGTTCTCATGAAACGACTCGCGGATGTCGGGCTGCGGGATTCCTGGGTTCTTGCGCAAAGGGACACCGAGCAGCAACGATGCAAGGGATCGCCCACACAAGCAGCTAGGGACATGCAGGTTGAGATACAATGACCCGTTCGAGCTTTGCTTTTCAGTTAGGAAATCAGGCTGCACAGTGGCCGGAATCGTTGACATGACTGCGAAGAGATGCTTCGGAGCTCAGCTTGGCTTTGTGCGATGTCCACAGGCGAATACGAGAAGCCAGTCGACAGCTTCTGGAGTCCTAATCACCTCTGACTTGGAGGATCTGCAGTTGTGGGGACTACCCCCAATGCCATCAATGCCGGAGTCTTGAGTGCTTCCCTGGACGCATGATACACTCAAACGTCAGTGGGAGTTCTCGGGACTTGCTTAAACTACACCCATGGCAAGCAAAACGGACGCAGTCACTCCTAACTCTCCAAGGCCTACCGAAACACTTCTCTACACTCGCAGGCACTTCAAAGGACTTTCCACTGTCAGCAAACACTCCAGTCGAGCCTCCAAGGCACAACTACGGAGAGCTACAGCACAACTGCAGACCTACAAAGACACGCTTCGAGCAAGCATGCAGAACAACCAAAATAACATGTCTTAAACTTTAAGTTTCAAGAGTTTTGCATTTTGTAGGCATTGTGTTTTGAGTGGACCGAGTGTTGCCTCCCGCGAAGCCATGTTGAGGCGCATTTCGCCTTTGCCCCTGCGGGTGCTGCATCCCCGTTCTGGCTCTCCATTTATTGAAGGGCGCGTGCAAGCAGAGGCTAAGCTTGCGCTTAGGTCTCAGCAAAGACATGACATGAAGCGACGTCAGCCTTGCCAGGAAGGGTCCTCACATGTTTGGGCTTCCTGTTGCAACTTCTGAGCGCGTGTACGCCTCATTTTGAGGCCTCAGTCCAACGCATTAGGCTCAGGTCTCAGCAAGGGCATGAAGCGATGTCAGCCTTGACAGGAAGGATCCTCACGGGGACAATAAAGATGGAACAGCGGCGTTGACCTGTTAAGCAGAAGGCAGCAATGCGGCTGATTGATCTGCCGTCTGTTCGCATCTGTCACTGCAAGCCGATGCAACGGCCGTTCCCAACTAGCGCTTAGAGGTTTCGTGGGCAAATGCGGGCTCATTTTCGGATCTTGCTAGCGTCAGAGAATGCCATCGCGCCATAACGATCTGGCAGCACAGTCGCTTGCGAGGAATTAAGCAGGCTGAAACATGGGGCTTGCAACTGGATGATTTGAGTAGACCAGGCTCGTGCTGCAGGCGCGCGGGCGTGTGTGCGCAAGCAAGCACACTGAAGCCCCAAGTGCAAGCGACACGCTACGCGGCTGACACTGCTTTCGCAACTATTGCGTGGCATTGTGCAACACTGAGTTGCGGCAAGACAAATGCCAACGCTGGATTTCGCAAATGTTGCATGTTGTGCCGCCGGCCATTGCGCGAGCTCACCTTGGAATTGCAGTCGCGGCTGCGATGATCAGAGAGCATGACTTCAGCCCGTGCTAGGTGAACAGCAGCCGAGTACACAAACTATTACAAGGTACGGGCTTGCTAGCTTTGATGGCCTTTCCCACAAGTCAGGATAGGCTGGCTGACAGTTGCCTGTCAGCCTGCCCAGTTTTTGCATGAGACCCAACCGTTCTTGGTCTTTGATCAGATGTAGTGCACGCCGGAAGCTTAGAGTTGCACGATCTCAGTTGTGACTGCTTGGTCACTTCGACACCACGCTACCACGCTCGCTGGAGCAAATTTCGAGTGCCAATGTGGACGCGAGCTGAACAGGGTGCGTTGAAACGGCATGACATGAGGCATGCCATGCATTCAGCTGAGAGAGAGCTGCGTTGCAGCAGACTTGCCCATGCAGATGAGCCGTTGACTCGCGCAGGCTCGTGGATGCACTGGACTGCTGTGTATACTCTGTCCTCGTCGTGAGGCGCAGCGAAGTTTTTCTAGCCAGGCGCAAGCTGGGCCATATAATTGAAATTGGAGCACTTATTTTGCAGCTGTCCACATGGACTGAAAGCAAGCTGTTTAGCATTCCATGAAGCTGTCAACCGGGTAAGGATCTAAGCCGTGAGTGTGGCTGCGACTCGTCCATATTTGCTGGGTTTTGAAGCTGGACCTGCTGGATTTTCCGGTTGTGTGGATATGTGTGGACCATTCTACACGGGCTTAAGAGACACCACCACCTCATTGCTAGCGCTGGCTATCAGCATTCGCAAGGGGCTGTTGCAAGAATCTCACAGAGCATGTAAACAAGTTCCGGGCAACGACGCACTCGAAGGGAGTGCACTTCAGGTGGACTCCAGGTGCGACTGGAGGACTTACATGCTCTGAAACCTTTCTGTCAGGACGCAAATGGCGGAAGCCAGCCTGGATCTTCAGTGTTCCACTCATTCTACTCTTCACTGGAAGCTCAGGGCTGTCTTCAAATCCTGTCATGGGTGGTTTAGGTGGTTACGCAAGATCTCTGTACCTCGCAAGGCAACGGAACCAGCGCCGCACCTTCTTCGCCTGCTTCGCCCTTGGCCTGCGCCTGACTCGCAGCCCGAGTCTTTCCTGATGCATACACTTCCCTGTAGGGTCACAGTGGGATGCCAAGTTGCATCGCAAACTGTGCGGGAAGCGCCCTTATCCAATGGTTTCAGGATGAAGCAGGAAGTTCTGCTGAAAGAGCAGTTTGGAGACCCTCCGGGCAGTTTTGCGAGCAGCCACACCAGCTGCAACTATTTCCACCGACCAGTTTTACTCATCCTGGTTCGTGGCAACCAGATGCCAGCAGGAGTATTTCCTAAGCGCTGCAACTGCTTCTGTGGACGACCTTCATCAAAACCTTGTTGCTCCTCTGCAATACTCTGCATGGTTCTTGTGCGGCCGCAGCTATCGCACGGCAGCCATCAAAGTGTGTGCACCCCTTTGAGCCCAAACACTGCCCATGCTTGTCTAAGCTCTGCGGACCGTGCCGGGGCAAAGCCAGAGACCACATGTGCCCCTAGTTCCGCTTGTCAGTGTGGTCTAGTTCGAAGGGGAAGGAGGCACCCAAAACAAACTCCTTCCTTCCTGGAATCCCTGGGGGCTAAGTTCTGTAAAGATCAAAGCACCCCGCCCAAATGGGTGCACACACTTTGATGGCTGCCGTGCGATAGCTGCGGCCGCACAAGAACCATGCAGAGTATTGCAGAGGGAAGCTTTTGACTTGTGTGCACAAACGCACCTTCACAACACGACAGAGTCTTCGACTGACTACCAAGCCATGGAGTGGAAAACGAAAGGAGTACAAGTGCTATACTTGCCGTGCGCGGACTGACCGCTGTCCAGGGCGTCTCAAGAAGTCAAAAGTCGTAAGAAGGTGTTGCCAAACTCAAGTGCTGCTGGCTTGCTCAAGACAACAAGGATTATGGCACGGTAACGTTGCTCCAAGCCTGCGAGAGAGTGCCCTCAACCTGCAGGTGCTTCATGTGACCCGTGTCCCCAGAAGTGCCCAGCTGAGGTTGCCACGGCCATAATGGGCTTGTATGGGCTTGGGACAGTATCCAACAGTCGCTTCATCTCCGTTGGTCTGCTTCTCTCTGTCAGTCTGCTTCTCTGACGCGACGTTGCGCGCGATATCACGAGCGACATCGCAAGCATGAAGTTCTCATTTGATGAGATTTCTGACCATGCCGGCGCATTTGCTCTGCTGCATGCGTGGCCCTGGCGCTCATGCGCTGCCTTTGTCTCGCTTCCTGCAGTGAGCTGTTTCACTTGCTCGCCATGCCCAGGCAATCCTCACAAGTTGAAGGGCTTTCCCAGCCAAGCCGGGAGAGTGTTTGCACGCTCGTCCAGAGTGACTCCTTGTGTTGTGGGTGTTTTTGCTCAGGACGAAACCATACTCCACATGGCAAGCGCAACGAAGTTCCTTGGAGGGGGTCCAAGACTTTGGACTACGTCTGAACTGTAAGAAGCTACTAGTGTTTGTTGCATCTTGCCAGAACCGCCAGAACCTCCCTGGAGACCGGATCTGTCAGCGTGCTACCTGGCCACCCCCCAAACTGGGGCTCGCGAAACTCATTGTCGAGTGTTGAGATACGGGTTTGCCAGACCACACGCAAACCCAGCGCAATTCTAAGAGTCAATACGTGCTTGATCGGGAGTGGCGGCCACTGTAAACCGCACCCTCTTCCTCCTCAACTGTTGCGTTGCGATGATTTCGGTTTGATGGGCACGTCGGGCTTCGTTGTTTCTTCCACCAAAATGCCTGATGCAGTCTCGAAGCCGTTCCGAGGCATTCACGGGCCCTCTTCTGTCGGCTGGTCCAAGCACCCCATGCCATGCATCCGCGTGTCAAGGCGAGAGCTCCCAGAGTTCAAGTACAGGCAGGGCGGACTGTCGCTGTGCCAGACACTTTCAGCACCTGAAGCTCAACAGCCGAAGGTTCCCCACGCGATGATTGCGTCAAGGGCAGGGAGGAGAAGCCAGTGCCAGCACGCCATCGAGAGGCTTTGTCTGGCCCGAGATCACGGGCTGTTGAGCCACAGAGCTCACGACTGTTTTCAACATGATTTCTGGCCAAAGGGCAGGGGCATGGAAGCCTCGAAACCGTCCCGCGGCCTTCTCGACAGCTGTCAGCTGGTGCAAGTAGCGCAGGCATGCCTCCTGCGCCCGCGTGTCATGGCGAGCTACGGTATTGCAAGGGTTCCCACAGTTCCCACGCAGGCCGGGTTGTCCTTGCTGTTCCAGCCCGCCGTCGAAAAGCTCCTCTTGGCCCGAGATGACGGGTTGCTCAACCACCGGGCTCACAACTGTTCCCGATATGATTTGCCACGAGAGTTCCTGGCTTTGAGGCGGAGCTCATACCAAACAGGATGGCCTGAGGGGCCTGCAGATGCCTGCGGGGCTGGCCAGCATTAGCTGCGTAGGCCTCGGAGGGCAAACTCCTCGCGAGGTACGCTTGGTCCTCCTGCAACTCTTCTCCAGGTCTGCCAGGATGTCTCGTCATAGTCACGTGGCATGTATTCACTCGGCTCACTTTCATGAAAGCGCGCCTGGTGAGCTGGTCCCGTCTAGGAGTCTAGGGCGTCTTCGGGGAAGGGGGAAAGCATGGGGACTATGTAACGGGAATAGAATGGGTATATAAGGTCTTTTTGGGTGTATATCGGCTGTGTTGGACTTTTGTAAGGAAGCTGTGTCGCATTATCCATGCCACTCCGGCCAGTGTTTCAATTTCCTTGCTTAGCCGGCCGTGAAGCATCCACATGCACAGACATCCGGCTAATGACAGCTCGTGAGCGTTTTGCTCTACAGGCAGTGGCAGATAAGGTTGGACAGAGCCCTCCTCAAGAAGCCCGCACGTCTGAGGAGTCGCCCTTGCTGGCCTTGTGGGCCGCATGTTGCTCACCACTCCGGCGCCCCTTGCCCTTGTGCCTGCTGACTCTTGGTGAGAGGGAGGTGGCTACTTTCAGACTGCACGATAGCGCGCAGCTGAACTATGCTTTCCTTGTGTGGAGCACCTGCGGCAGCATCTTGCACGTGAAAGCTGTACATAGCAGTTTGTCACAATCAGGGACGTGCCGGAGAGGGCGATCTGCACAAATGCCAAGCAGTCCCCGAACCACTCGAGGCAGCCTCCGCATACGAAGGCAGGGTCTCCGTCGACGCACCGGCACAGGAATGTGTGCCATGCCCAGAAACTACAAGTGGCGGAAACAGTGCATCAGCAGCCTGAGAAGGGCTGCACAGATAGTCTTGGCCTCCGCAGCCTCGCAATCGGCAGAGTTCGGCCCGTGAGCACGATCGCACGCCTCTGATTTTGTTTTTGCACCCGACCCCTCGAATAAACAGCACAAATTTCACCGCTTTTGTCCAGATGCATCACTGGCATCAAGTGTTTTGGTGCTGGACTGTGTGTGCCAGCTCTAAGCCGTCCAGTCAACATGGCCTGCTCTGGCATCCAAAGCTAATCTGGTCGAGCTTTTGCGCTGTTCGTACTTCTAGATGGTCGGCGAACCCATCCAGTTGGAATGCAGACGTTTCTTGATCCAAAGTCGGCGACCAGCAGGGCTTCGCCTGTCAGCAACGACTGCAACATCCAGGACTGACATCTTGTGACGTGCTTTGTGTCTAAGCCCGCCTCATCCGAATTCGGTCAGGGCCGATTGCGTCCGTCCGGTTTCTGGCGCGTCCGCCGCGGTTTGTGTGCGTTGGCGGCCAGCCGAGCTCTGGCTGTGCTACACGGGGGTTTGTTGGCATGGCACCTGCCGAACTTAGTACTGACACAGATCAGGAACGAGATGCAGGCGAGTTTCCGGAGTTTCAGCGCTGTTTCTGCAAAGTCTTGTGTCCAAGCATGAAAGCTCCTGCGGCTTTCTTCGCAAGCGCAGAGCTGCCTGCTGGTGCATTGACAGACCTTGAGAGCAGTTCCAGATGTGCCGATGAACCATCGGCTCCCCTGCCGACTTCCGCACCGGCTTGGCATGTCCAGCTTTTGCGCATGCTCTCCCGTAGCTGAACACCTGCCACAGCTGTTTTGCATACTTTGTTTAGCAACAGCTTTCCGGTCCAGTGCAGCGCTACCATTGCACCGGCTGCTGGAAGGCACTACCCTGGGAGCGCAAGTGCATGAAGTGCATCAAGTGCATGAAGTGCACGCAGGGCTTTCCGTGTGCATAAAGCGCGTAAAGTGCGCGCAGTGCATACAGGGCTTTCCGTGGCGTCATGTGATGTCATGCACAGAGAAAAGGCGGTCGCAAAGTGGGCTTCGCCGGGCTCCAGGCGCCAGGGGAGTTGGGATAGACTCGTGGCCTGGCTGATGGACGTCGCGTTCCTGTACCCTCCCTTTCCCTTTGCTCCCAAGGGCCGCCTCCGACCTCACTGATGGCTGCCCCAGAAGCAGTCCGGACCCCAGAAACGGACAGGTTGCGCCAGCGGACTTTGGCCAATCTGTAGGTGCAAGCCTCGGCTCATGATCCCGTCTCTTCGTGGCTGTGCTTACAAAAACCCTAAACCCTGGTTCCCGGCGCAAGCATTGAACACACATTCATTCCGCAAGTTTGAGACCACAGCCGGAGGAGCTGCAAGGCCAGCTGGCAGCCTTCTGAAGTGGGCATAAGGGCTGCTTTGAGGGGATGCCCAAAGAACCTGCACTTACCGCATGGTTCACGTCCATACTCTTGTGCCCCTTAGAGTTTACATTTGGCTTTCGTCCATGGCCTGGAGATGCTCATCCACTCCAAAGAGCATAAAGAGACCAACTCTGGAAGCTTCCTGGCACTTGACGCGATGCAAGGGTCGCAGGTATCCCTTGGGCTTAAGACTCACGTCCGTGACGGGTTTCGTCATTGCAAAGCTCATTCATTCAGTCTGACGTGTTTCGTCACACACGTGCCCCAGACGAAAAAAGGATCAACGGACCCTTCACAACGGAAGCTCTTTTGGCAAACTCAGGAAGAGTTGCCGACGCTGCGTGACAGTAAATCTGTTGTGAGCAATGCCCATTCTCTGTAGGCAGTGACATGAAGGCAGCGACGGCGAGTCTGGGTGGCTCTTGCACAGGTGCACAGGACGGCGAATTTTGATGGCAACGCTTTGGGGCTGAGGGTTAGGGGCTTCAGGTTGTTCAGAGGGCTTACGAGTAGGAACTTTGCCCTTAAGGTGCTGTAATTCTGTGTCAGGGGAGCCCGCAAGCGTCCACAGAGTTCAAGATTTCCAAGACGTCTTGCACTACTGTCTCGGTTGCAGCGCCTGCCTGGAGCCCTGCTGTGGAGCAGAAGCCGTTGGCGGCGAACGATTGATACACGATAGTCTTTAGTGTATCATTCTGGATTTCTCAACCTGATGGTGAACACATGCTTGACATCTCACCCCCCGGAGCAAACCACCACGTCCCCTTGTCGAGCTTTTCATTTGGCTCTTCTTTTCTGCGAGTGGGTCGGTTGCCACAAGGTTCCCCGTGCTTTCCCCCAAAGGGGCGCACCCGTCCACAAGCTTGGAAAGAGCTACCTTCAGGTGTACGGCACCGGCTCAGCAATTCCGATGCTGCAACAAAGCACCTGAACGCGATAGCCGAAGATAGAAAGCCAGTAACGAAGAGGAATATGATCCGTGGGGTTCGCTTGCAACTACAGTCTCCCGAGAGAGTCGGTGAACGCGCAGTGTTGCTTCCTTTGTTTCAAGCGCCCCATATGCTCTGCCTTGAACTCGTGCAAGGATGTGCCTACCAGCCGGTTACCAGCCTGAAGTCCACGGTCCCCTACAGCAACCGTGAAGAAGAATCGGACCTTTGCTAGTAATGCTAGCAGGTTGCTAGCAGAGATTGAGATTTCCTCTGTTTTCTTGCTGGGCCCTTCCTCCTAGTTTCTTGACATGGCCACCCCTTCGTAAAGGTTCTGGAGGGGGGGGGGTTACTGTGAGTGGTACGGGGACAGTGTATCGTGGTACGAGGCTCCATGGTGAGCCGCTCCGCCGATTTTACGCAGGCACCTCCTTCAACAGAGAAACTGAAGAGAGTGGCGCTCCGAGGAAAATCGGAGCATTCGCAGCTGCGTATAGGAGATGAGCTGTCATGGCTATCATGACTGCGAAATCGAGTGAGCTGCTGTAGTTTCTTGCTCACGCCCTTTTCCCGCCCGTAGTGCTTGGCCAAGCTTTTTATCTGACTTGAGTATGCCAGCTGCGCGCAGCCTACGAGGTTCCATAGTGAGCCGCTCCGCCGATTTTACGCAGGCACCTCCTTCAACAGAGAAACTCAAGAGAGTGGCGCTCCACGAGGTAACTCGCTCATGGCTTTTGCCCACACCATTGTATTAGGTACCGGTACCTATTTCCGGCCCCCTCGTGCCCGCCGGTGTATTCAGCATGGGACCCTATAAGGATTGTCTTTTTCTACCTCGCGCACCATGCACATGCTGCACGAGAGTTGCAGTTTTTACTGGTCGCCACTCGCTCCACGTCTATCACGCAACCAACATAGTTGGCACCGCCTTCAGGCATACTACCAGTGTTCTTGGAACCAACATCACGAAAGCTAGCCCCAGTGAAGCTAGCGGAGTATCTTACTTAAGCGAAGCTTACAATCCTGGGAAGTACCCCTCCGTCAAGGTACCTTAACTAGCTTTTGTCCCAGGCCCTCACCCCCAAGTTTGATGGGCCTTCTGGGGCTGCCAGCAGCATTGAAGGAGCTGTTGCTTGGTTTTTCCTGATGGGAAGGTGGCTTAGATTGAAAAAACCGCGTGGCGTAGAATTGCCCCTGCGGAGGGACTCAGTCGTAGGACAAGTCCAGAGAGTACATGGCTCGGACCGCTTGTTCAAGGCGGTATGTTGGAAGCAGCCGCCAATTGGCAACCATGCCCCGCGCAACAAACACAGGACCGCTTGCACAATGTTTGGGGTTGCACCAAAAGCATGCAACGAGGATTGGTTTGACGAGCATCCATCGCATCCTGAACCAGGTCCTTGCAAAGGACGAAGCATTGCAGTCTGGTGCGCAGTGGCAAGAGTTTTACAGATTGCAGTCCGCTTCAGCAATGCGCCGCATCAGTGCCGTTCACATTCACAGGGCTGTTGCCACAAATATCCTTTGCGAACAGACGAGAAGCAGCGTCTGAAATGTGACTGAAGAAATGCTGAACCCTTTCTGTTCGCAAGGCGTCTGTTTTTGCTGTTGGAGCTTGGCTGCGGCTGAGGGTTCCGCCCCGGTTGCAGGGTCGAGGGTGGGGAAGACGAGGCATAGTCTAAGTCGTGGAATGCACGGTGGCATTCCCTGGAAGTGTCTGTACATGAAAATTGACACATGGCCGACGCACCTTGTCCACGCGTCATCCTAGACGGAGCCCGTCCTTCGCTTGTGCCTGTCGCATGCCTGCAGCGTTCTTCAGGCCGGACAGTCGAATCTATGTGTTGCAATGCCAAACATTGCAAGCGCAGGTTGCACTTGACTCGCAGTGCCTTGGATCCTTAGTTTGGAGCGGCCTGGGCCATTGCTGCTAGAAGTGAGGAAGCTGCCACACAGAGAGAGAGAAAGAGCCCCTGCCTTGTTCGCCAGGATCCTTCCGTGCCCTCCCTGCCTGTTTGCAGCCCCTGCAGCACCAGCGTGCGTCACACGGAACTGTGCGCGAGAGGCAACACAGAGGCTGCTGTTGAACACCGCGCAGAGCGATTCCAGTATCGCTGGAGTTTGGCTTCCTCACTTGCACAAGGGGCCGCTGCAAAGCTCCCGCAAGATGATCCAGATCCACGACGCTCAGTCGAAGTGATTTAAGAATCGTAGATCATTGGCCACTCGACAGCCGCAAGCGTGTTGGGAAAGGCAGGGTGTGGGGAGCGCAAGCTTTCATACGGCCAGCAGGTGCCAGCCAGGTGCTGGCTTCACTGTCACTTCAGTCTGGCTGACGATTGCATGATCTTTAGGGCCATGCTCTTGGCCCAGAAGAAATGTTTGGACCGCGCATCTCTGTTCTTGAGAAGTCCCATGCTCTCTCTTACTGTGAGCATCAGGCGTTTATGAAATGCCTGCCCACCACTCCTTTAGTAAGTAGCGACTCGGTACAGACCGTTCTGGCACTCTATCGTCTAGGAATTAGAGTCGGAGAGGCAGAATAAGCTTCTTGTATCAGCGCACGGACTGACAGACACGCCCTGTGCATCGTGAGCTTCATTTGCACAGTGCGCCGCATCAACATTGCTGCAAGGCCGCAAGTTCATCTATGCAATCTATGCACGTTCTCAGCACAAAGCATCCAGACTCACGACAGCTTCTCCTCTTTGGCTTCTAACGCCCAGCGCCACCTGTGTTCCTTGATGGAATCTGCCAGGCCCGGGCCTGCATCACGTCCGCAGTTGCAAGTCGCAGGGTGCCTGGGGTCATACCCTCCCTTTATGGGCGTGCTCATGTCGGTGCTCATGACCAGCGCTCCGCCAACGGTTGGAGTACAGTTGCGGGTTGATTTGCATGTGATGCCCCAGTCTATTTGTGCTTGTAGCTGCCGCACGGCACATCACAGACCGAGTGCTGCTGCCCACTTCTCGGACAGAAGCCAACAGAGGAGCGAGGCCGAAGGGGACATGCCGATGTCGATGGCACTGGCATTGCCAACGCGCTTGCATCATTCTTTGAGTGCTTGCTAGTTCTGGTGAAGTCCTGCTTGACAGTTTTTCCGGCATGCCAGGCCATGTGTTTCTGCAACCGCTGGCTCCGTGGCTGGGGTTAAGTCATGAAATTGTACCGACAAACGAACTGAAGGAAGCATTGCTGTCTTCAGATCAAAGCTGGGTTGCTGTTCGGGCTCCTGGAGTACTTTGCCTGGATGTTGAGGAGCTGCCGCCCATTATCAACGCACTCATTTCTGGACTCCTCTTGAACAAAGCCTCGCTTGGTTGACATAGGCCCTTCGGCCAGATTTTGTAGCCTTGAGATCATGATGCAGTGGGAAGCTGGCCCATGGCCAACCAAGCCCAGGACCAGAAGCAAAATGCCGACGACGGTTTCGAAGCCATCGTAACCAGCATTTTAATGAAGAGCAGGGTCCTTTCCAACGGATCCTTGATGTTTGGGCGTGCTCAGATCTTTGGGTTCCGACGGCCGATGGACCAATTCAGAGATGTTGAACTCTTCGAGGCTCACGTAGGGTCTTTTTTTCGCACGGCCATGGCTCCGGCTGCATGATCCATCATACCTGCCACCAATGCACAAAAGACGCAAGGAAGGTTTTCACTCGGAGACCTAGCTGCTTGCAGCACAAGCGGGCTGTTCCTCGTGCCCATTTACTGGTCGCCTGTTGCAACATTCCGCGTATTCAAGTATGCCTGGGTGGGCAGAGCAGAAGAGCTCGTTCCAGCTCGTGAGTTAATAACCCTGCAAGAGCTGTTGCCATTGGCATTCGGTTTTTTTGCTGTTAGAGCAGCGCAAAGACTCAATACTGCCGCGTCCATGTCAGCAACATCAGAAGACTTGCGCAAAAAGGCATGCAGCAACGAAGTATCGCCAGATAGGTGCAAGGCATGCTGGGGCAGGTCTAGTCGTTGGAAAACAGCTCTTGCTGTGGCTAAGCCAGTGCATCAGGAACAGTGGCATGCAAAGAGCATGGCGGTATCACAGTGTGTGGACAGTGCTTTCTTGGAAGCATGAAGCCCTTGGAACAGCTGCGGGTGAAAACATGTGAGGTTTTCATTTCATACCTCAACACACCTGCGTGGGTAGCCATGTAGCCCAGTCCAGGCCCAGATGCCGTTGTCGGAGTTCTGGTACGTTTTGGCGTAGCCGACAGAATATCGGATCCATGGAAGCTTGAAAAAAGGACACTTGCCAAGGTTGCTGAAAGGATGGTTCCGCCACCCTGGCAACTTGCTGGCACGGAGACTCTGCAGTAAACAGGCCAGGCAGTCTCGTGCCCGGGACCTCCGGTTTGTAGCTGGAACAGGCCTAAGAAGGTCACTGTCCAAGTCCTTTCGGCTAAGTTGCCCCCTGAGGGCTTACGAGGAAAACGCAAGACCCAATGTGTTGCATTGGGCTTGTGGTTTTTTCATTGGTCCTCTCATCAGGAAAGAGGACCCCAAGTACAGTTGGCACATACTTGATGTAGGGAGATCGAAGGCCCGAGTTCATTGTCAGAAAGGCTTGTGCAGAATTCCATTCCGAAAAGTCTGCAAGCTCTGCAACGCGCCGGGCAGTTTAACTCACGGAAAGTTTTTGGTAGCTTCGGGTGCTTGCATTCAGACAGCCTGAAGGCAGCTTCCTTTCCCCGTGCTGACAGGAGCGCTTCTCATAGGATCGGGGCCTGCTAGGACCTAGCGAAGGCATCAGCCGCAAATCAAGCCTTGCACCTGGCTGTGAGGATATCGATGGGAATTTACGTCACAATCAAGGCCTCTGCGAGCAAAGCCGCAGGTACAGATCAGCACTCGTTTGCTCAGTGTTTACTCGCGGACACCATTTCTTGCAGAGCCCCGCATGTAAGTATATGCAGGTTCGAAAGACCGTGAGCACAGCTCCGCATGCCATCAAGCACAGCTTCTGTCTTTTCAGGTCCGTTTTGATGGCAGTTGCCGTAGGACGCCTGATCTCAAAGGCACCAAAACATGTTCGTGAGCCTGTTTGCTTAGCCAAATCACTCCATGGCAGCCCTTTGGTGTGCTAAGATTCGCTGCATCTCCGTGCAAGGATGAATACCTTTGCAGAAACGTACTTGAAATAAGGTGGCAGGCTGCAGAGGGTTCCGTCCCGGGAGCTCAAGCTGAATACTCTGCTTGCTGTGCTTGCTTCAGAGCATGCTATCCATGCTTTGCTATGCCAAAGGACTGAAAGGAGCTGCGCTGGTGGCAACTTCCATCTAGATGCCCGTCTCCGCTCCCAATTCCGTCGCTTCCGGAAGCATTTGTGAACTTTAGGGTGAACGCTAGAACCGAAACCTTGTCTTTGCCGCGTGCCACGTAAGGTTTGATTTTCCCCGGTCCTTGCAGAGTTCCTCTTGGGGGGGAAAGATGATGATGGTTGTGCTACTTTCATACGGCCTTTCGAGACATGTGGCACAGCAGAGGACAACCGCTGTAGAGAGCACGCGGGCCACGGAACGCGTCCATAACCTGGGCGAGTCTCCGGAAATCTGCAAGGCATCCTTTGCTCCAGTCTTCGTGAGTCCACCCTTCGCGGCTGGAGCACGGAGGGAGGTGGAGAGTCTCAAGAGCTTTCTCAAAACTAGTCTGCCGCCGTTCCAGATGTGCTGTATGACTGTTGGATGTATGCCACCTGGCGACTCGACTCTGGTTACGTTGCCGGGGCACCGAGGGGTCCATCCATAATCCGGACGGATGCGAGCCAGGCGTTGCTCGGGTTTCCGAAGTCAGCTCCAATTCCCTGCAATCCCGGCAGTGATATTCATATCACCACGTGTCCAAGTCGCCAAGCCAGCCCTAGTCGTGTCGGGAAGTATGCGGCACCAAGAAGTCTGATCCTCCGGAAGCTCCGGAAGCTCCTGAAGCTCCTTCGAAGCTCCTGAAGCTCCTTCTCGATCCTCGTGCTGCTGAATTTGTCTGTTGAGCCAAATTGCACGTTGATGATGCCCTTTTTGCCTTTTCAACCTCAGGAATTCAATGGAATCCTACCCGAAACAAGCCAACCAAAGATTTATCTCAGACCTGGAGAACAAAGGCTCAACACAAGGGGAATATACTGTTGTGCAGCAATTTCGAAAGTTGCTGGTGCTGAACGGCCTCCCTGAATTGCTGCAGTCTCCGGCTCTCAGCAGATCTTCGCCAGAAGCCCATGCCGGCAACAAGGCCTCCTTGCGCAAAGCTCCAAGGCCCTCAGGAGCTTCGTGTGCTTGCGAGATACAAATGAACTCCGCCAAAATCCTGCGTCGGCAAAGGAGAAACTTCTATCAGAACTTTTGAACGAACTGACCAAGAAAGCCTTTGGCGGACGGCGCTTATCGTCGCCCAGCAGTTCACAGCCCTGTCGTTGCAGTCGCACGACGGCGGGACCTGGAGAAAGGGCTGCGTCACAGGGCTGCGAGGGTCGTCCAAAAATGGCTTGATGCTTACTGCATCGAAATGCCAAGTGCCAACGACAGCTCTGACACAGCCTGCTTCCCAGCGCTTGGCCCACGAGCTTTTGCGTGACAATGTCCCGCTGAGCTGCGACCTTGCCCAGAAGAAGCAGCGGGCGTTCTTCCTCTCCATGGCTGTGCAGACTGGTTGCTGTCATTTCGGCTTGTGGTCCGTTCAGGGACAGATGCCGTCTAGCTGCTTGGCAGTTCTCCACTCCCGTGAGCCACAGCCCCTTAGCAGGGGGACGGTTACCAACTGTCGGGCGAAGAGACAACTCTGACACAGACCCGCAGCGCATTGTGATTGATGCACTCTAGATGCGTCATTTTGCTCTGGCACCATGCTGCTTTTGCCTGCTTCCCTGCGCTTGACCCACGAGCTTTTGGGTGACAGTGTCCCGCTGAGCTGCGACCTTGCCCAGAAGAAGCAGCGGGCGCTCTTCCTCTCCATGGCTGTGCGGACTGGTTGCTGTCATTTTGGCTTGTGGTCCGTTCAGGGACAGATGCCGTCTGGCTGCTTGGCAGTTCTCCACTCCCGTGAGCCGAAGCCCCGTAGCAAGGGGATGGTTTCCAACTGTCGGGCGAAGAGACAGACCCGCAGCGTTGTGATTGATGCACTCTAGATGCAGCATTTTGCTCTGGCACCATGCTACTTTTGCCTGCTTCCCGGCGCTTGGCCCACGAGCTTTTGGGTGATACTGTCCCGCTGAGCTGCGACCTTGCCCAGAAGAAGCAGCGGGCGCTCTTCCTCTCCATGGACTGGTTGCTGTCGTTTCCGTTTTTGGTCCGTTCAGTGAAGAGATGGTACCAGGTTGGTTCTGTTGAGGGAGGGCCAGGGAGGGGCGAGGGAGAGGCAGTTGAGGGAGGACCTGTTGGGAGCGGATTGCCGGGACCTCCACCGGTTCCTTCCAACACCTGCACGTGAAACTGTGCGAAGGCCGCCGTTAATTCCTCAGCCCAAAAGCCCCAAACCCTCAAATTAAAGTCTCATCTCGAACCGGGAGCTGTTCAAAAGTGCACGGGACAAAGTTGTCCTGATAGGCAACAGCGCTTGTTGACGCAGGCTGCTCAGGTCCAGCAGGTTCCACAAAGGTGGACCCCCACCGGCCCAACAGAGGCAGCCTCGGTTTTCCTTGAAGCATCTTTCCTCTAAAGATGAGTGATCCGAGTGCGGCGGCCAGCAACGTGCCGACATGGCCACAAGCGAGGGCTTTTCAGGGCCGGATAGCCCGGTTAAGGACGCTCAGAAGCCACTGTTGTTGGACTCTGTGAGGGCCGATCTCACCAGAGTTTCTTCTGTCTTTGCCCCGGTGCCATGCTGAGTTTCAAAGCAGTGTTGCACGAGTCTGTGCCAGCCATCATCCGATCAAGGAGTTGGCCAACTCATCGAACCTCTCCGCAACAGTCTCAATCGAAAGCACTGTCGTGTGTTACCGGCTTGCTGGAATCAGTGAGGGTTCTGCCTGTACATGACTGTCGCAGTGGCCCAGGATTGCGCTTGCAGACTCAGTTTCGTCAGTTGCTGGCCCCTTAAAGCGAACCTCTGTGAAAAGTAGCTTGCACACTCTCCGCCACATAGTTGACAGCGCCTTAGTAGCCGAACTGCCTGCTGTACATCATTTCAGAAGCCCTATCCAGCACGAGCTGTGCGATGACAATGGCATGAACCTTCAGCGGCTGACCAATTCGTTTAGGGTTTGCTTCTGCTGTTAGAGTTGAAGCCTGACATAACAGTGGAACCACAAAGCAGGACCCGCCACGAGTGAAATTGTGATGCGAAGGTCAGATGCTGTTGAGCTAAACATCCGTTCATTTATGCCGGGCCAGCCTTCTTGTGACAGTACCGTAGATTGCTGTCTGCTTGTGGATGTGATGCAACCATGGGAGCACGTGGTACGAGCTTCATGGCCTCGAGACGAATAGGATCAAGGTACGTTTCCCTGAAGACCTTCTCTGCTGCTTTTCTCGCTTCACCTGAGCTTTCATGTAAAGTAAAGGAAACAGCAGATTGTCGATGACCACGGCTTGCAAAGACAGATGTATATGATCACTGCTTCCTAGGAAATGATTGCAAGGGAGGTAGGGGGCTAAATGATTGCGAAATGCCACAATCCTTTCCAGCTCCCAAGAATGATTGCAAAGGGCCACACGGGTCGTCTTCCATGTGACGCATTCGATGTAAAATGATAGCCATCCTCTTCGGGGGTTCCCAAGGAAATCATTGCAACCGGGGAGGGCTAAGCCTCCTGAGTGAGACCTGATTGTGATTGTATGTGAATTGAATCGTATGCCTTCTTGTGCTTATGGTTGTCCTGTTTTCGTGCTGTGTGATGGCAGATGTCCCAGACCAAGGTCTCAAAACATGTATCATCAGTCCAGCACGTTGATATATCCCAGAGAGGCGCGACCGAGGTGGAGCACTTGCGGACTGCGTAGGCTCTGCAGAAAATGCTGAGAAACATGCCAGGAAGTGTTCCTTGTGCAACTGCTTTGGGTGGACATCACCTGGCAGCAGCACCAGTTCCAACGAGAATGATGTGTGACGGTTACTCTTCGCTACTTCTGGCCGAGGCTGTGCAAAGAAGATCCAGCTGCAAGCAAGCAGCCGGCTTCCTTGTAGTTTCCTCGCAATGCCAAGGTTCTGACGAATCAGCGTAGATCTAGCAGCATTTTGGCTGTATGATCATCTAACTGCACCACCGTGCACAGCCCAGGGCAAAGACAGCTGCAGCTGAGTCAGTAGTTTCGGCCAACATGCTTGACCTGGGCAGTCATCGAAGCTTGCTGTCAGCTTGTGGTCGTGAAGCAACCATGATGCCTTGCCTTCATGCTGGTTTCGGGCACGTTGCGGCTCGCGTCATCAGGCTGCGTGAAGACGGGCGGGAGACCAATGCTCCCAGTTGTGTGTCGTGCTCACCACGGATTTGTCGTGGACGGGCACCTGCCGAGCTGTCGTCAGCTGACTTGAACATCTACGCACTACTGCTGTGAGGAGCCAGTGTGAGGGCAGTGTGACCATCTGCCTTTAACTGCACCACTCCTCATAGCCCAAGGCAGAAGACAGCTGTAGCTGAGTCAGTAATTGCGGGCAACATGCCTGACCTGGGCAGTCATCGAAGCTTGCTGTCAGCCCGTGGTCATGAAGCAACCATGACGCCTTGCAGTCATGCTCGTTCCGGGCGCGTTGCTGCTTGCATTTTCGGGCTGCGTGAAGACAGGCTGGAGACCAATGCTCCCAGTTGTGCTTGGAGTGCCCAGCACGGATTTGTCGTGGCTGTGATCATCTAACTCTACCACATACTAAAACATGCTCAGGGCCTCGACGTTGCCTCGGACAGCCTGAACTCTTTAGATGGCACAGAAGGGTGGTAAACTACAGTAGCCAGTCGTTTCTGCTCCTCGCGCAGAGCGATCGGCTCTTTTCGCGGAGAAGCCTGCGGAGTGCAGCCAATGCAATCGCTTGCTCCAGGCCACACAGGCCGCTGCTGCACCCGATAACTCGCTGTCTGCCTGCTAGGTTTTGCACAGGAGCCCCTTTTCCTCGCCGTTGTTCAACGCACCTTCAGGGTTGCTTCGGCCACACTGACCACAGCGTTTTTCACGCTGCTTGCTTCCACGTTTTGCTAGAGGACAGAGTGGAACAGCCATAGGTGCGGAGGTGTTGTGCTACCGTCAAGACACTTTTCTTGAGCGTGTGTCCGTGCACAGCTCCGAGGCAGAGCGGGCTGCTTGCAGAAAGGCAAGGATAGTCTCCTGGAGCGCCAAGACACTTATTGCGCCAACGGCCATGAATCTCTATTCAGGCAGAAGCTGTTGTGGACTGTTCCAACAGACGCTCAGGTACGTTGCACAGCTTCTCTTTCCCAGGTCCACGTGCGTGGTTGAACAGCCTGTCCCATCATTACGGGCTTCGTTGCCCTACCAACCTGTCGGGGTGTGCCGCCGTCTGCACCAACTACGAATGATGTGTTCCGATGTGGAGATGCCGTCTCTACGAATACCCGATAACTTGCTGGAAGCCACCGAAGGCGGGGGGGGCGTGCCAAAAGTGTCCAGGAACAAGAAGTGTCTGGTATGGTGCCTTTGCTCGCAAAATGAAGAACTTAGCTTTCTACATGAAGCAGGGCTTTTTTTGTCGTTGGCAGATGTAAAGGGCGCATCATTGATCTCGCAAAGAGCGCCAAATACTTGGAAAACGATAATACACTCACCAATTACGTCCACTCACCACGTCCTCAGTAATTTACACGGTACCTCACATAGGTGCTAGCCTGCAGTCTTTGGGGGCGGATGTGACGTTTACAGCAGATAAGGCCAGGTTCTGGTCGAGTTGCCGAGGATCACGACTGTTGATGAGGAAGACCAGGTAAGAGTGAGCTCAGCCTGTGCACTGCTGGCATTTGCTGCTCCATGCAGAGGTCAGCAGCATTAGCATTATTGATGGGTTGCTGGAAAGAGCCATGTCCATTGTGATTTGCAGTTCACAATCGAGTCTGTGACCGTGTGCCTTCTTGCATCATCACCTGAGAGATTCACAGTCACGCTGCAGGACACGACCCACCCTGCACGACACGGCTTCCGCTGAGTTCTCTTTCCTGCGCAGGCACATAGCCGTGCTTGAGTGTGTAATCCCACACGCTTACCCGGTCGGTGCATACTTGCACACCTAAAGGCTTCCAAAGCCTGCTTTTTTTAAAGCAGGTCGAGTGCCAAAAACCAGGTTTTTTAAGCAACTGTTGCAAGAAACCTGGTTTCCGCGTATGAAATGGGATTTTGTCGTTGACAGCCCAGCGAGCCCGTCAAACAACCGTTGGAAACTCGTAAAAACCCTCAGGAAACCCGCAAACACCCGTCGTGGCACGATTATACAGGTTCGAACCACAAGACACTCTAGCCGCACTTGACCATTGGTCTGCACCTGGAAGCAGAGGAGGTCAGAGTGTGAGTCGCAAGCACATTGGGCAGCTCAGTCAGAGGAGGAGTTCCACTACAAGGCCATGCGTAAGAGTAGATCATCCAAAGCAATGCCAACTTGAATTCTAGCTTCTAGATCTCGTCACCTAGCCTGCAGCTGGAGAGCTCGCAGCTTGTCGTAAGCTTGCAAGGGCTGCGCTCCGTTCGGCCCTCCATCAGGCACTGATGTGTTCAGGGCACGTTCACCACGGCTTTCGGGCAGCGGACCATCCAGATTCCCCAAGATGATGCAAACTCGATTTGGCAATCCGCGATCATCTATTCATTATTCGGACCTGTTTTGGGCATCTGGACCCCAAAGGCGGCAAGGCGCCCAGTGTCACATTTTGAGGCAGTTGTGAGCCGTGAGTGTGCGGTGGTCAGCATATGCGAGTCCTTGCATTGTTCACCCTGCGCAAATTGTCGCAGCATAGTTCGCAAGGGTTGCACTCCATCGCGAGTTGATGGGTTTTCGGCACGTTCACTCGCACCTTGCGAGCGGTGGACGGCACAGACTGCCCAAAGCGATGCAAACTCGATTCTACAGATTCGAACCACAACACGCTCTAGCCGCACTTGAACATGGGTCTGCACCTGGAAGCAGAGGAGGTCAGAGTGTGAGTCGCAAGCACATTCGGCAGCTCAGTCAGCGGAGGAGTTCCACTACAAGGCCATGCGTAAGAGTAGATCATCCAAAGCAATGCCAACTTGAATTCTAGCTTCTAGATCTCGTCACCTAGCCTGCAGCTGGAGAGCTCGCAGCTTGTCGTAAGCTTGCAAGGGCTGCGCTTCGTTCGGCCCTCCATCAGGCACTGATGTGTTCAGGGCACGTTCACCACGGCGTTCGGGCAGTGGACCATCCAGATTCCCCAAGATGATGCAAACTCGATTTCGCAATCCACGATCATCTATTCATTATTCGGACCTGTTTTTGGCATTTGGACCCCAAAGGCGGCTTTGCAGTGTCGCATTTTGACGCAGTTGTGAGCCGTGAGTGTGCGGTGGTCAGCATATGCGAGTCCTTGCATTGTTCACCCTGCGCAAATTGTCGCAGCATAGTTCGCAAGGGTTGCACTCCATCGCGAGTTGATGGGTTTTCGGCACGTTCACTCGCACCTTGCGAGCGGTGGGCGGAACAGACTGCCCAAAGCGATGCAAACTCGATTCTACAGGTTCGAACCACAACACGCTCTAGCCGCACTTGAACATGGGTCTGCACCTGGAAGCAGAGGAGGTCAGAGTGTGAGTCGCAAGCACATTCGGCAGCTCAGTCAGAGGAGGAGTTCCACTACAAGGCCATGCGTAAGAGTAGATCATCCAAAGCAATGCCAACTTGAATTCGAGCTTCTAGATCTCGTCACCTAGCCTGCAGCTGGAGAGCTCGCAGCTTGTCGTAAGCTTGCAAGGGCTGCGCTTCGTTCGGCCCTCTATCAGGAACTAAAGTGTTCAGGGCACGTTCACCACGGCGTTCGGGCAGTGGACCATCCAGATTCCCCAAGATGATGCAAGCTCGATTTCGCAATCCCTGATCATCTATTCATTATTCGGACCTGTTTTTGGCATCTGGACCCCAAAGGCGGCTTTGCAGTGTCGCATTTTGACGCAGTTGTGAGCCGTGAGTGTGCGGTGCCTGCAAGGGTGATTTTGTTGGAGACCGCCGGGCACGAAGGACATGGAGCTGCAGTGCTCCTACTACTGGATGTTGCTTTGTGCGGTGGCGAAAAAGGCGACAGAGGGGCATCCCTAGACCGCCAGTGCGCACATGTCCCCACTCAGCAGGTGTTGTTTGTAGATCCTCGACTGGGTTTTGTCGGGCGGCGCGCGCCCTTCTATACCCAAGGCAAGCGTGTGTGAGAAAGGAATGCCGCTGGTGCAAATACACAGTGCACCAAGAGCCAGGCCAAGCAGGCAACCTACAGTTACAAGCCAAACTTGGCTGTTTTCTGTCGGCCTGACCTGCCGCCTAAACAGGCCTGCAAGGGTGATTTTGCTGGAGCTGCTCTGGGAGCCAGTCGTGCGAGAAAGGTTCAGCCATAGCACCCCCCCCTGCGTCCGAGTTGTCGCCTTCACGACACCCTTCAGCTGTGGATGGCCGTCAGCTCTGAATTGCCCAGCAAAGGCTGGAAAACGCTGCATTTGCAGTTCCGCCTTCCCAGGGCTAGCCAAGCTATCCCCATCATTCTCCTCTCAATCACTCAATAATTTCTGCTCGGGTTGCCCACTTGTTCGTGACCCTCTGGAGGCACATCCGAGCATGCATCTGAGCATGCATCCATTTTCGAGTGCTTGTGGCAAGGGGTGGTTTGGGAGCCCGGGTGTGGGATTGCAACCAGAGATTCAATGAATACTGGTGGCTCTGTCTTTGACACGGCGGTCTGTTTGTGTGCGGCATGGCAGCAGGTCCTCCTGCCAGAAACCCTTCTCCAACAGGGGTCTGCGGTGCGGAGATGTCCAGAGTCCGCACGTCCCCCTCATGTGCTTCGGGACATGTACTTACCAAGGCGACCTCTGATCAAATGCACGCCTGATTGCCACTGCATCGGCACAAGCAGAGCTGTTCGTGCTTGCTTAGGGCACTGCGGTCCCTCCTGTAACCGACTGGATTCCACTTCAGCGAGAACGCTGCTAGTACTGATGCTTTTCAGCAGCCTCCCTGCACGCTCCTCAAGCTGGTTGTGTCATCCCCCATCCTTGGTTAAATGCAGAATGGCTTCACGTACGTATATTGAACCGCGTTTATTCTGCAATAACCCCCATGGTTGGGGCAGATTGGATCTTCAGGCCTTAAATATTGCCGAATGGTACGTTCCACGTAGGATTCTGCAATAAACAGTCTTTGACTTTAAACCCTATGTAGCATGCCTTCGCTTAACATGCGTATCTTGCAATCGGTTTATTGCAGAATGGGAGCGTCACGTCCGAATAATGCAGAATATCCTGCGCCACACGTTCAAAAGTGCATCCGGCATTTTCTACGTCGCGCCCCTTTAGCACATGGGGGATGTTGTGTCTTCGATCGACATCACCTGGTCCCCTGCCATTGTTGAGGGGTTTGAACATATTGCATCGGCACAAGCAGAGCTGTTCGTGCTTGCTTAGGGCACTGCGGGGTCCCTCCTGTAACCGACTGGATTCCACTTCAGCGAGAACGCTGCTAGTGCTAATGCTTTTCAGCAGCCTCCCTGCATGCTCCTCAAGCCGGTTGTGTCTGCGATCGACATCACCTGGCCCCCTGCCATTGTTGAGGGGTATTGAAAATTTGAGGAGCAAGCCGCGGATAAGGCTGCATCGCATGGTTCGGGGAAGTCACGTCCTTCCTGCATGGGAATGCTGAAAATGCGGACGCCGCGTGACAGTGGGTCTGTTGTGGGCAATGCCCGTTCTCTGTAGGCAGTGCCATGGGGGCAGCGGCGGCGCATCTGGGTGGCTCTTGCACAGGTGCACAGGACGGCGAATTTTGATGGCAACGCTTTGGGGCTTAGGGTTAGGGGCTTCAGGTTGTTCAGAGTTCAGGGGCGGCTTATGAGTAGGAACTTTGCCCTTTAAGGTCCAAAGAGACGTCTCGCACTACTGTCTGGGTTGCAGCGCCTGCCTTAAGACCTGCTGTGGAGCAGAAGCCGTTGGCGGCGCGCGGCGAGCGATTGATAAAGCACAGCTGCACTTGCATGTGCTGTGATTGCATGTGTTTGCCTCGGACGCTTGGATGGCATAGGCGAATGCCGCTGGTGCAAATGCACAGTGCACCAAGAGCAAGACCAAGCAGGCAACCTACAGTTACAAGCCTAACTTGGCTGTTTTCTGTCGGCCTGACCTGCCGCCAAAACAGGCCTGCAAGGGTGATTTTGTTGGAGCCCGCCGCCGGGCACGAAGGACATGGAGCTGCAGTGCTCCTACTACTGGATGTTGCTTTGTGCGGTGGCGAAAAAGGGCGACAGAGGGGCATCCCTAGACCGCCAGTGCGCACATGTCCCCACTCAGCAGGTGTTGTTTGTAGATCCTCGACTGGGTTTTGTCGGGCGGCGCGCGCCCTTCTATACCCAAGGCAAGCGTGTGTGAGAAAGGAATGCCGCTGGTGCAAATACACAGTGCACCAAGAGCCAGGCCAAGCAGGCAACCTACAGTTACAAGCCAAACTTGGCTGTTTTCTGTCGGCCTGACCTGCCGCCTAAACAGGCCTGCAAGGGTGATTTTGTTGGAGCCCCTCCGGGCACGAAGGACATGGAGCTGAAGTACTGGATGTTGCTGTGTGCGGTGGCGAAAAAGGGGGACAGAGGGGCTTCAGGAGCGACCCTTCAGAATAGACCCTGCTTGTTTACTGGGCATTTGGCAGGACCACTTGCGTCTTTAGAGGATGGCTACATCGGCAGTGGATGCAGGGTCCTGGTTTGCCTGGGCTGACTGCCAAGGGGTTCATGTGAGGTAGGAGGGACCTGAGGAGCGACTGTCGTTCACCGACCAGAAACCCTAAACCCTAAACCCCCGTCGTGGTTGGTAAATGCACCGTCGTCGTTGGTAAATGGGACATCTCCACGGCAGGAGGTAGGTGCTACCGTCCTAAATTAGCTCAGGTATCCCTCTAAAAGGAACCCCCAAGACTCCCCACACACCAAGATTACAAGGGGACATCTCCAAGGCAGGAGGTAGGTGCCGCAGTCCTAAAAATGGCTCAGGTTCCCCCTTGAAAGGAGCCCGAACACTGCGAAAAACCTCAAGATTAAAGTTCCAAGGGTACAACCCAGAACCCTTGGATACATGTATATTACTATATTGTTACGTTATTATTCTTATTACAGTATTATTTTGTTCTTATAGTATTATATTGATATATTGTTATATTGCTATAGTACTATAATTATTATATGTTTAGTTATTATATTTATTGCTTGAACGTATATGCTGACTGCATGGCAACTCATGTCGATCAATGAGAGTGTTTGCCCACCCTTCGAAGAGGTGCCGTAATGTTGTAAGCATCCTGAGAATCACATCCAAGCCAAGCAGCAAACCGCTAGAGGCTTTGGGCTTGGAGTTTATGGATAGGGCGGAGACATGAGCGTAACGGATTGTCTTGACATCGTCTGCAGTTGAGGCCGGCTTTGTGCCGTTGGCAACCAGGAGCGACATTGGGACAAGAAACATAGCATCCATGGTGATGGCTCTGCGCCTGCCTGTGAAGCTGGAGGCTTCCGGTAGAAAGTGTTGCTCTCGTGAGTCTTGTCATCAATCATCGGAAACGCATGGAAGACTCATGTCAAGAACAAGACCAAGAACACGCTTCAGCAGACAAAAGCACCAGCCAAACGCTGACAATGCCAGGGCTGGCACGGCTGGCACGGCTCGCCGTGGTCAGAGCTCTCTTGCAAGGTGGGCCGGCGTTGCCGGGAGTTGCTGTTGTGTACTATTATTACTATTATTACTATTGTTATTAGTATTACTATTATTACCATTCTCACTATTTTTACTATAATTACTATTATTACTAGCTTTTGAAACCAGGGACGTTTGGCGTTTGTTGAGGCTAGCTTCCATGCAGCTCCGTCTGCGGCCGCAGAAGCCGAAGAGGCAGAGTTGGCTCGGTTCTGAGACGTTGTTGTCCAAAGGGATCATTGCACGGTGCATGCATGCATGGATGCATGGATGCATGGATTGATGGATGTTCCTTGCGTGTTCTGGTTTAGAGGGTCCGTTTTCCTGCACACAGCTAACTGCTTCGCGCCCCTGTGTTCGCGCTTTATGAGTGAGATTTCCTGTGTATTGTGCCCTGTTTGCGCAACGGTTTAAGCGACAGGTAGTAGTAGTAGTCGTCGTCGTCGTCGTCGTAGTAGTAGTAGTAGCAGCAGAACCCTAAACCCTAAACCCCACTGCTACCGTCTGCGTGGACCCGTTGACCCCTTGATCAGCTCCCAGGTCCATCAGCAAGAGCAGCTGTACCGGGAGGGCGACAAGGTCCGGGACTCAAAGAGTCGGCATTTTGCGCGGATGAAGAAGGAATGTACCAGGGGTCTAGGGTTGGTTTAGGGTTTAGGGTTAAGAGGTTTAGCGGTTTAGGGGTTTAGGGGTTTAGGGTTTAGGGTTGATGATAGAAATCCTGCATTATACCCCCCATAAATAAGGAATATAGGCCATAGTTCCCATATAGTTTAGGGTCCTTAAGCAATGCTCTTTTGGGTGTTCCTTGTTAGAGTTGCAGTACAAAATACCCCAGGACCCTACTCGAATCATTCTAATCCCCAAACCCTAAACCCTAAACCCCAAACCCTAATCCCCAAACCCTAAACCCTAAACACCAAACCCTAATCCCCAAACCCTAATCCCTAAACCCTAAACCCTAATCCCCAAACCCCTAATCCCCTAATCCCCAAACCCCTAATCCCCTAATCCCCAAACCGTAAACCCTAAACCCTATAATTTCTTGGAAGAGTCCGAAAGCGCTGAAGAGGAGATCCTGGAGGACATTGCCGCCGAGGAAGAGCAGGCTGCGCCCCTTCAGGAGTGCCCCTGAATACAATATAATATGGTATATGCTATAATATTTTATAGAATAGGATAATATAATATAATGTAATACAATATAATATAGTATATAGTATAATATAATATATAAGATAATATAATAGATAGTATAATATAATATAATATAATATAATATAATATAATATAATATAAAATATGTAA
>CAJNJA010006766.1:5225-16651 GCA_905231915.1 Symbiodinium necroappetens
CTACTACTACTACTACTACTGGAGCTACTGCTGCTGCTACAACAACAGTACAAGTACTGCTACTTTTTTTCACTGACCACCGACTTTCTGCAGAGTCTGGGCTCTGGACGTGTACACGAAGGCCTGTCTACGCAATGGCTGCAATTGCGAATTTGACGGTCGACTACAAGATCAAGACAGTGATTGGGGTGTCAGAAAAGGGTCCTTTCTTCGTGTTACTTGGCTGGTCTTGGGAGTGAGGGTCCTTACAGCAGTCTTGAGAATACTTAGGACGGTTCATGGCAACGGCCCCAATGGTCCTGTGCAAGGGCGCACAGATGCAGTCCCAGGACCTACACCGGTCCGATTCTGAACAATTTATGTTCATACAGTCCATGAGTGCAGAGATTGAGGCTTTATGTTCATGCAGTCCATAAGCGCAGAGATTGAGGCATGGAATTTTGCCGGGTATCTCAACCTCCGTGATCATCAGATGCTGCTGTTCATTCTGCACAAGCAGTCCATGACCGGGGAATCCGGGATCGCGAGTGGCACCATAGCCATTCAGATGCATGCATTGCATGAAGTTGGAAGACATGTCTTTATATATATATATATTATATTGTGCTTCTCTGTGTTGAGGCGACGACGCTGGTGTCCACCAGTGCCTCCGAGCAACAGCTGGAGTTGTCGGCCCACTCATTCAAGGCCAAACTCTTGGTCGAGATGAAGACCCGTGGAGAATTCGTGGTAACCCGGCATCCCTCAGAGGGCTATGAGCCAGGCACTCCCAGTGCCCCAGTCCTCAGTGACCAGGCCCTCCGTCTGGATGCAGTCCTCAGTCCTGCAGTCCTCGGTGAGGGTTCAGTCCTCAGTCCTGCAGTCCCCCTCATGGAAGCAGGCGAGACTGGTGAGGGTGCAGTCCTCAGTCCTGCAGTCCCCCTGATGGAAGCAGGCCCGACTGGTGAGGGTGCAGTCCTCAGTCCTGCAGTCCCCCTCATGGAAGCAGGCGAGACTGGTGCAGTCACGGGTGATGTCCCGGGTGATGCAGTCCCCACCACAAGTGATGAGATGCGGATGATAGATTGGGAATTGCTGCAGTACCATTTGAGGACTGTGTGTCATTCGATTGTTGAGTTTGATCATGATTTTGTGCACCAGTCATGTTCTCTCTTTAGCCTGTGTTGCTGCAGGAACCAGCTGGACATTCCGGGTGTGGCCATTGCAGATCCCACGGCTCAGTTCTCTTGGTTGGGCAGATCCGTACCACGTCACTTTACATATACTGTGACTATTGACTCCGGTGTGGCTGAGTCTGCTATCAGATGATGCTTGCTTGCAAGAACATGTCACAGCTACAGCTTGTGTTCATTGTTGTTTGTAGCCATTGAATTGGTGATGGCTTGACAAAGGCCGTGGAGGGATGGACATCCTGGCGACAGTCCTGCAGTCCTACAGTCCCACCACTCTGCCCAAGAACATGAAAGCAGAGAGTTACTTGGCAATAAGGGTGTACGCGTGGAGTGTCAATAACATGTTCGATGAGAGTGTTTCTTAGGCATGCTGGAGTTCCTGCGTACCTTCACCCACATGGATCAGATGTCTTCCTGGTTGGAGGAAGCTCTGCTGCATGGGTCATGTTGCTATTCAAGCAGAGCAGGATGTAACCATAGCAGCACCGAATGATTGAGGCAGTCGCACGAGATGAAGTGCCCTGCACCCCGGCATTGCTGTTTCACTACTGCATCAAGGGCTTCCCCGGCTTCAACCAGTGCCAGCAGCAGTACTTCTATCCCACAGGATTGAACTACAACTTGACCAGACATGCTACCGGATTGCAGTGAGAGTGGTGTTGCCAATAACAGTCATTGGGATCAGAAACTAAATCTTCACTGCAGGTCAATGAAACAGTCTCGATTGTGTGCGATGCTTTGATCCTGGCAAGAGCGTTCCCGACCAGCCTCTCGAATCCGACCGTTGCCCCACCCACGCGCCGGGACCGGGTTTCAATACATGACTATAGGTTCAGACAACATTCAATAGGAGTCTGTTTTGATTTGGCAGGAAACAGTTGAGCAGTTTCTGGATCAGTACTTTGGGCATGGTTGGTCGAACTGGTACGTGCCGTACGGTTACACCCCAGACTACACAAAAGCGGAGTACCACACCAGTGAGTTCAGTGTCGTGCGGGCGGAGATCGACAACTTCAGCAACTTGCCATGAACACAACAACAACAACAACAACAACTACTACTACTACCACTACTACTACTACTACTACTACTACTACTACTACATACTACTAGTACTAGTAACACCTACTACCACTACCACTACTACTACTGCTGCTGCTACTACTACTACTACTACTACTACTAGTACTAGTACCACCTACTACCACTACCACTACCACTGCTGCTGCTACTACTACTACTACTACTACGACGACGACGACTACTACTACTATTAATCACAAGTGGGAGCTTCGGTGATCTTTCAACCCCACTGGCACACTTACTATCATGCTATTTATTCCCCGAGGCTGAAACTTGCATCATGTGCGTTTTTTGATGTAACGTTGTCTCGTGTGGCCGCTGATTTGACTCTGTGCGGAGGAGATGGGCCGGTGGGGAATGTGGCTGGGGCGGCACATCTGTTCAATTGTATCGTACATGTCTTAAGGTCAGGTGAAGGAGAACAGAAACGCCCAAACAGGGAAAAGCTTGCTGGATTTTGACATCAGTACCAATACAAACTGTGAAACCATGGCCTGTCGAATCCTTTGGTCTGAGACATATTCAGCTGGCAGCGTCAGAAAAGGCAGCACTAATATGTAATAGTACCTAACTCAATATCATGCCTCGAATCAAGCAGTAACGTAAGTGAATTCAGAAAAAAGCCACTGAACTTTCCGACCCTCAACTTCCTCAACGTCCTGAAAACTCTGTTGGATCATCAGACCAACCGCTGTGATCCTGCCCCTGCTGACATGCCGACGAAGGCGATGGCTTTCGGATGGACGGGCGCTGTGACGAAGAACCATCATAGCTGTGATCGGCGCTGCACTGGTTATTGCATTCATCTTCGTTCTTAGGCGAGGAGAAACGATGTCTTGACCTCCCCCATTGCTGCAATTATGCAGACAGAGTACTTGGAACGCTTGGCGCCTGGAACATCGTCACGTGAACTACAAGTAATACCAATACCAGATTATCACCCCCTCCAAAAACCCTTCTTCTGATGATTAAGGTTACTGTGTTGGATCACCTCGATGGGGTGCAAAGCTTCGGACTGTTGGGGTTTGTAGCGGTTCCTTTCGAGGTTCTTCTAAGGGCTCCTAAAGAGCTTTTACAAGGTCTCCTATTACTCCTATACCGAAACCTTAAAGCCAAGTTACACCCTAGGATACTACAAACCCTAAAATCTGAACCCTATACCCTAAACCCTATACGCTAAACTCTAAAAAACCACGCTGCTCTTGACCCTCTACCCTAAACTCTTAAACCCCTTAACTCTAAAACACCACAGCTGCCATTTCAATGCTAGCTGTCCCTGTCCGGTGAGGCCCGGACTTTCCCGGTCGCCAGGGCGCGAAGAACTTCCGCTTCTCCTAGCGGCTGGGGCCCTCCCCAGGCTTGGATTTAAGGGTTCGGGATTTTGGGGGTTAAGGGGTTTAGGGGGGTTTAGGGGTTTCGACTCAAACACTCGCAAAGCAGGCATGGCGATGGACGTCCGAGATTTAGGGGTTTAGGGGTTAGGGATTTTTTTAGGGGTTCCCAGAGAGCCCAACACCCCTTAACTAAGGAAAACACCTTAAATCATAATATTAAGGCCGTTATAATTTAATGTATACTCCTTAATTGAGGGGTATTGGGCTCTCTGGGTTAGGGTTTAGGGATCTTAGGGTTAAGGCCTCTTGCATTGCTCGGGCCTGTGATGAGGATATATCAGGACCCTACATGACGAATCAGTTCAGTTCGCCGAGCTGCACAAACGTGAATCGAGGTCACCTGCCTGTGAGTGGGGTCACAGTGACTGTCCAGACGTCTTGCAAGTGCAACGGTGCCACTTCTGATAGAGTTCAGGGCTCAGGGCTTCCGGTCCCAAACCTTGGGCTCACAGGTTTGTTCCAGAACCTGGGCTTGGTACAATCTGCCTGGGCGGTGCGAGCTCGTTGTAGAAAGACCTAGACCCGAGACAGCAAGCCAGGATAGCCAGGAGTACGTTCAGCGTCCATCGGATGGGGCGCCTGCTCCACGGAACAGCGGCACAGAAGGCAAGACTGGGAAAAACAAACATGAAGGCATAGTCAGTGCAGGAGCTCATCAGGTTGATGACATCTATGAGACTGCTGGCACGGTGGGCGGCGATTAAAGCAACAGGCAAGACCCAGGCCATTCCAAACCACGGCCTTCTGGGATTCACCAGGTGTACAAAGAGGCTGCTCCGAGATGCCTGCTGAAAAAGTCTTGCAGGCAGCAGGTCTTCAAGCAGCTCCCTGATGTATTGCAGGAAGGTTTCTGTGAAGACCGGCAATGACAACAGCAAGGACGCCCCATTCGTTGCCAACACCGCGGCCGAAAGAAACTCGTGTTTCGACTCTTTCAGCGCGAAGTTTTTCAAGATGTCCTCTTCGACGCCCGAACCGAATGCCCTCGCACCCCCATGGCCGACAGCCAAGTACAAAGCGTAGGAGATCAGCACGGAGCTTGAGCCAATTATCCGGACCCTGCGATGAACAGGCACCCCTCGAATGAAGTCACCACTCTCATTCACGACACCACATGCAAAAAGGACATACTCCGCACTGCTGAATGCGAACACCAAGGAGGGGCCGTACGACTCGATCAGCTCTCCCCAAAGCTTTGGAACTGATGCGGGTGCCGGCACTGGTTCCAAAAGGAAGAGAGCGACGAGGAGGAAGAGCAAGGTGCCGTTTGCCAGCAAACTATCCCAGCCGTCAATGTGGCCACCACAGAAGATCAATACCCCCACGCAGCCCACGCAAACGGCTCCTATTCCCTGGGCAGCAGCTGAGGCTCCTTCTTGCAAGACAGCATCATAGACATCCATGATGGTCTTTCCATAGCTCACGAAAACTCCAAAGGCATTCAACACCACCAGCATCCGCAACAAAACTGCTGTGCGGGGCCCCAGTGTCTGAGACACGAGGCCGCACAAAGATGCCTTCACCGGCACCTGGGTATTTGTGTTGACCGCCAAGGCAACATCGGCCAGGTTCTCATACACCAACAGAGTTAGCAGAGCACAGCCCCCGAGCAGAATGAAGATGCCCTCAAAGCTACCATCCACTGCCACCTTGGCCATAACGTATAAGGAGGCACCCAGGTGAAAGTTCACCAAGCGCATCATGCCACTAAGCCACATCCTGCGTCGGGCTTCTACCTAAGGGTCTGCGTACTACACTATACTCCACGCTGGAGCCCGACAGTGACTCAGCATTCCCGACTGCTTCGATGGAGGGTTTTAAGTTTTCAGAAATGGGGGTTTTCGAAAATAGAGGGGGCTCTAAAATAGTACCCCAAGCAGTAGGATCCTCAAAAGAGGACCCCAAATTGAGGTACCCCTTATCTTCGGAAACTCCCAAATCAAAAGGCAAGGTTGCAGACTCGGGGTCCCAAACTCTTTGGGCCTCGGGGCTGTTGCTTTCCAAGCGCTTTCAAAAGGCTGGAGCCCTACCTGAAAAGTCCAGTGTTCACTTCTGTCAAGTCTCAGGAGGCTGACTAAGATTCCGGTCCTACGGAGTTCTGTGAAAAGGCAGATCCTACTGAGCAGAAGGCCGCGCACCTGTCGGTAGAGACGTGACGTAAGTCGTCGCAGCTGTGATGGGTAGCAGCGCCTCGCAACAAACCGTATCAAGACCCGGGTAAGTTCCTGCGAAGTAGGACGGCATGGCGAGCGCTCTTGAATGAACAAGATGGTATTAGCTCGTGCATGTCATGTTCTGTTGGACATCAAAGTCTAATATCACCAAGCTGCAGTACCCGGAATGCAAGGCCCTAAGGAACCAACAAAGAGAAAGATCGGATCCTTACGGATAAGGCCTCCCCCTTGCTTGCAAACCGTTCACATTGCCCCTAACTGCCTTAGCCTATGAGGACCTGGAGAGCCTTGCAACTCCTCCCCAAAAACCATAAACTGGAAACTCCACAGGCATGAAAACCATTCCATGTGCCCAAATAGAGATACTTAGGCCTTAAAGTAGTCCCTAAACCCTAAACCCTAAACCCCAAACCCTAAACCCTCTATGAAAACCTAAAGAAGCTAACCAAACGCATCCAATCGCCACGCACTTTCGCGCCTGGGATCTTCGCGCTCCGTCCCATCCTCCCTCACTTTGGGACCTGGGTCTTGGGACCCCTGGGATTAGCCCACAAAAAGCCCAATGTACCCCCGAATTAAGGAATATATACCTTAAATTATAGGGGCCTTAATATTATATGATTTACGGCATATATTCCTTAATTAAGGGGTATTGGGCTCTCTGGGAAGGATTTACGATGCAGGCGAGCATCGCGTGCATGATTTTATGCTCGTATGTTGCTCTGTCTCGCGGCCGGTCAGCCCCGACTGTTTCTATTTGTCTGTGCATGTGTGTACGTCTGCATGTGCTAACCAATTCATGTTGACGTGACTCCGGATGGATATACTCTCCCTGTCTGTGTGTGCGTGTGGCTTTGGTGTTCTCCCTCTCGCTCTATCCCTCTCTCTCTCCCTCCGTCTCCCTCTCCCACATACATGGAAAATGCAAATAAATATGCGTGTGTATATATATATATATCTGTATCTATATAGATAGAGATGTATGTGTATATATATATATATCGGGAGAATGAGGGTGAGATGGCAAAATAGCTAAATAGATGGATAAACAGATAGGTAGCTAGCCAGGTAGGAGGACAGATAGGAAGATAGACCGAGAGATACGCAGCTAGGTCAATACATGGGAATACATAGGCACCAGTTTACACTGTTGCTAAATCAACAGAACTGGTGTGGGAAAAAGAAGAGCGTGCATCGGACGCTAGTTCGGGATCCAAGGAAATGGCTAGAGCCTTCTTCAGAAGCAGAGAACCTAATCTGTGAATAATTTTGCCACCCAAGCAGACAACAATTAGACAATCATGCGAACTTCCCATTAGAGCATCGTCGTGGCTCCAAGTGGGAGGGTCCATACTATATACCCCGAAGTACTCACGACACTGTGGACACCCGAAACAGGTTGCGACAGTCTGACCCGGCACAAACCCTAAAGCATGGTCGCCCCAAGTCTTGTGCTTATCTGGTGACAACCCCTGCCTCCCCTACCACCACCATGATAAGCGTATATTATTAAGGGCTTGCGGCTACTATAATCACAGGGATACTAAGGTTACCCAGAGAGCCCAATACCCCTTAAATAAGGATTTTACCTTAAATTGTAAGGGCGTATTAATATTATGATTTAAGGTATATATTCCTTAATTAAGGGGTATTGGGCTCCTGGGAACCCTCAAACCCTAAACCCTAAAATCCCCAATCCCCAATAATAATAGTAATAATAATAATAATGATAACAGGGATACTAAGGTTGCTGTATGGCATCCTAACGGCCTCCCTAGGATTACCCCCCCAAACAGAGAGACCCATGAGCTCCAAGTAATATAGACGCCTTAATAATTAGAATAGGGTTTGGGGGCTTATGATACTATAATTACTATAATAAGGAATCCCCAAAAGTATAGGTAATTATTCATTAAGGCCCCTATATTAGGCTGTGGGCACCAGACAGAATGGCTGCAAGTAGGCCCTGGCTCGGGCCTGCAAAAAGAGAAAAAGCGCACCGACGCAAGGGCTTAAGGGTTTTTTATGAGTTAGGGCTTTAGGGTTTAGGGTTTAGGGTTAGGGTTTAGGGTTAAGGGAGTTAGGGAAACCCTAAAATCTGAACCTTGAGGGTCATCGGGTTTAGTCTTGGGGCTTTAGGGTGATTGTCTTGAGCGCTCTAGGGTTTCTGGGAGTACTCTGGTTTTCCCGAGTATTCCTGGTTCTTGAATGCTTTGCTCCACATAACAAAAAGTGGAAGCCACATAACTATGGTAGGATTGTAACATACCCCAAAAGGCTAGCCCTAAACACCAATGAGCATCTGAGCGCAGATATTGAGGAGGAATGTTCTTCATTGGCCTCGCCTGCACGGTATCCACCTCAATTTGGGCATGTCATAAGTACACGCATGTCATAGCTTAGGGCTCGTGAAACGGAACTCCTCATTTACAACGACGCGCGACGCTACGACCCTTCATCCAAGCACACTCAAGCAACTCCAAAAGCGGATGGCCCTATCCTCTCCTACTAGCAACTCTTAAACCGCAATCGCTAATAGACTTACGCCAGATCCTGCCCCGAACTCCTTCGCACTAACGCTGGACCTCCCTGCACTGAAAGGTTGCACCCCAAGTCAAACAAAGCTTTCAACCCTCGGGTTGCCTGCAGAAGCTACTTTAAACCCGAGAACCCGAAACCCTGATTGGCCGGGTTCCCGTACCCCTTGATTAAGGAATATACCATATAGCATAATATTAATACGCCCTTATAAGTTAAGGCAAAAAGCCCAATATACCCCTTAATTAAGGAATATATACCTTAAATTATAGGGGCCTTAATATTATATGATTTAAGGCATATATTCCTTAATTAAGGGGTATTGGGCTCTCTGGGTTCCTATTATGCTTTTGGCAGGTAGCCAAGGCTGGGGTTCCGCCTTCGGGCTGCAGGGCGCTAAAGGCCACTTTAGGCTTCTATAGGGTTCTATAGGCTTCTATAGGGTTCTATAGGGTTCTATAGGGTTCTATACCGCTGGAGCTGAGTTCGAGGCTCAAGGCTTATCTTCGCTTCTCTTCTTTGCGGAATCGGTGTCTAAGGGTGGAGAGCCCAGCATTTGGCAGTGTGTGTGTGTGCGCGCCATGCATACGTTGAGTTGTCATGTCTCAGACCCAGAGGGCCCTATACCCCTTAGTTAAGGAATATCCCTCAAGTTATAGGGGCCTTAATATTATATGATTTAAGGTATATTCCTTAATTAAGGGGTGTTGGGCTCTCTGGGGAAGGCTAAGCAAACCAAGGAATACATAAAAACCCGAGGAGCCCTGAACCCCTTCTCGAAGCCTCACAGTAGCGCTTCATGTGCCCTGCGATAGGCATTGGGTGCCCGTATTCCTTGCCTTAAAGAAGGAGCTCACAGATCTTAAAGGCTTGGGGCTGGGTCTGCGGTGAGGTTAGCTTAAACCCTAAACCGGCCTAAACCCATAAACCCCTAAACCCCAAAACCCTAAACCCTAAACCCATAAACCCCTAACCCTAAAACCCTAAACCGGGTTCTAGGATTCTGCTCGGGCTCTGCCGCTGACTAGGGGGTCTCCTCGCTGGGTGCTCATATATAAAGGTTTCAAATCCTCTCCGCTTCTGCCTGTTTTCACTCGAAACCTTTGTCGGGCTCCTCACTCCTTACGACACGGCCCAATCAGCCTGGACTTTGGCATATCGCAGACACGAGTCTACCTCTCCCCTCCTAGCAGCTCCGATTGTTGAGCCGAATCTGGGGATTGAACGTTGCCCTGCGGCTAGAGGTTCCAGATTGTTGCGGAATGGCAAGACACCGCTCCAAAGAAATCCCCTCCAAAGACCTCATCTGCCTTAGAAGACAAGACAAGATCAAAAAGAGAGTCTGCAACGCAAACATCGAAAGCCCAAGCCTACAAGTGCCCCGGACTCACCATCCAAACCCATGTCCGAACATAGAGCATCTGCAGCGACGTCACCGGCACGGATGATACCTCTGGCCTCAGAGCGTGCTTGCCATGCGAGAGGAGTTTAAAGCTCTGGTCTGTTTCGTCAGGGGCGGAGGGGGCTTTATGCTACCTACCGTGTGACTGCTCACTCCAGGAGTCCTCAACCACAAAATGCTACCTACCTACCTACCTACCTACCTACCTACATACATACATACATACATATATACATACATACATCCATGCATGCATGCATGCATGCATGCATACATACATGCATACCTACTCACTTACCTACAGACCTACCTACCTACCTACCTACCTACCCACCCGCCTAGCTACCTACCTGGCTACCTACCTAGCTACCTACCTACTTACTTACACGCACGTGCGTGCACCCATGCAAGCAGACAGTACTAGAAACGGTGTTTGTATGTCTATATATCGTCCAAAATATATACAAATAGTATCTATCTCTGTGTGTGTGTGTGCGCGCGTGCACGTGCACACATGGTCAACTTCGATTCTCAGGAAAGGTTTGAACGCAGAAGTTCGCAGAAGGCTGCTGGGACTCGTTCGGGAGACGCGGGGGTCGCGGGCTCAAGGCGCATCAAGAGAGTCCGCTCATGTGAAGTTTCGAGTATCTACGCAGCTCATACGGCAACTGGCTGATGTTGAAACCATGATTTGACTAGCCGACTCCCTATCGACAACCTCTAAGAAAAGGTGACAGGGATGACCCTGAGTTCCCACCGACTGTCTGGACTCGAAGCACGCGTGTGCAAATACGAGGGCCCGACCAGTATGTTCTTGGGGTCCAGTGCCTGCGAGTTGCGGATATATTAAAAATGATCATTTTTAATCCTTATTGGGTTTTATAATAACAAAAATGTAAAATTGTATCCAACAAGGATCCAGCTACGCTCTCACAACTCGGGGACTTGCCAGGCGAGGTCTCTGGGTGCGTAGTCCCTCACCCAAAAGGGCCACAGCACTGCCTTCCTAGGGGAAACCTAAATTAAGTAACCAAAACCCTAAGCCTAAAACTCCCTTACCGAACCACCGGGGAGGTGGTCGAAGGACCCTCAAAGACGGCCGATAATGTCCCCGATAGCTATTTCTGTAGGAACTCCCGTTCTGGCAACCATGGTAGTAGCTTACTTAGTAGCCCTTATGTAACCCTGGTAGCCATGGTAGTAGTAGGTAGTAGCCCTTACAGTAACCCTTACAGTGCCCCTGAGCTTGAACAACCGAGTCTTCCAATAATGTAGTATAATATAGTATAATATAGCATAATATAGTATAACATAGTATAATATAGATAATATAGTATAATATAATATAGTATAATATAGTATAATATAGTATAATATAATGTAGTATTATATAGTATAATATAGTATAATATAGTATAGGGCCTCCAGCTCTTGCTGGAATTTGTTGATTTCCGTGGCTGGGGCCCGGGACCTCGGCAGGCTTTGAATGATGTCGGGCTTTGTCTCCGGCTTGCTACCGAAGTCTTTGAGGTGTAGCGGTTGAGAGATGTTGAGGCCGTTGGGGCTGGGTAGAGTTTTGTGTGTTAGAGTCTTTTCGGAAGGGGTTGAACGGGGTTTTAATAATTAGAAAAAGGTCTTGGGGCCCATTCTACTATAATGATAA